>JAHHUM010001249.1:44603-330648 GCA_036173005.1 Crenichthys baileyi
TCTTCTCTGATGGCTCGGGCATATTCCAAGATGACAATGCCAGGATTCATCGGGCTCCAATTGTGAAAGAGTGGTTCAGGGAGCATGAGACATCATTCTCACACATGGATTGACCACCACAGAGTCCAGACCTTAACCCCATTGAGAATCTTTGGGATGTGCTGGAGAGGGCTTTGCGCAGCGGTCAGACTCTACCATCATCAATGTAAGATCTTGGTGAAAAATTAATGCAACACTGGGTGGAAATAAATCTTGTGACATTGCAGAAGCTTATCGAAACAATGCTACATCGAATGCATGTCGTAATCATAGCTAAAGGCGGTCCAACGAAATATTAGAGTTTGTGACCTTCTTTTTGGTGGCAACTTTTTTTTTGGCCAGGCAGTGTATTTGAGGGGCACCTCGCTCCATTAACGACCCTCTCTTCCCCCATAGAAGGACAAGTCAATAATTATTTTAAATTCACTCTAACGTAAATTACAACATAAGTCATTTAAGTTTATCTTTCCTAACAAAAACAGGTCTATGTATTGTCCTTTAATGAAACAAACAAAATGATCTAGTTATTTAGTTATTTTCATCACACTGTTATTTCTTCCTCTACAATGTTGTGCTCTAAGTATCACTCGTGGCAGAGTTCCACCCTGACATACAAACTTTCAACTGTTAGTGTATAAGAGACAAATGTAGAGATGGAGAGAAACATACTCTATATTGCCAAAAGTATTGGGTCCCACCACCAAATCAATGGGTTTCGGTGTTACAATCACTGCCATGGCTACAGGTGCATGAAGTTTGGTGTGGAAAAAATTGCCTGACCTGCACAGAGTCCTGACCGCAACCTTTTTGAACACCTTTGGGAGGAATTAGAGCAGAGGCTGCAATTCTGGTTTTCTCAATTAACTATGAACACACTCCTAAACCTTGTTGAAGATGTTTACAGAATAGTTAATGTTGCCACTGCTGGCAAAAGTGGGTCCATCAACAAACGTTATAAATTGAGAGCAGGATCCCATCAATGTTCATGTCCATTTAAAAGTAGATATACAAAACGTTTTGGCAATAGTGTAGATAAAAGCATACAAATAAAACAAAACTACACGCTTTGTAGAATACTGATAAATATAAAAATATTTGCCACTGTTTTTTAACAACTGTTAAATTATCCTGCGTTTATATTGATTGTTTTGTTTCATTTATTAATGCAATCGATAATTACATTGCTGTTATGAAAAGAAACACAAATTATATCTCATTTAAGTGCTGTATTGGTTAGCTCTCAGCCACAATTATGATGATGTATACATAACAACATCATAATTAAATTCTGTTATGGCTTTTAGGTTTGGTCTGCCACCCATAGATTATCAGTGGCCCCAATTTAGGCACCTCTTAGAAAACTGGAAACTTTACTTATCCTTCCAAAAGATAAACATTTTAAAACATTATTAAAAGTATATTGGAGTACTCTGACCTTCAAAAATGACTACAGATTACTGCACCACCCAGGGTCTGGTAAGCATTGTTGTGTGAGTGTCTTATACACTCTAGAAGGGCTATCTATCCTTTTAGGTAGAAAGGTGAGCACTGGGTAAACCCACAATAAGGACACAAACACACATAACATTTTAAGGAGCTTTTGTATGAGAAAGCTGCATTCAGACTGTTCAGATGATCCAGGAAAAAAAAAAACAAGGGAGCCAGTCTCTCATCATATCTCCATAAACTGGCCTAAAAAACAAAAATACAACATGGTCTGGATTCATTCTATTATGCTCTGTTAACAACTCATACAGGAAGCTAAACCGTGAAATGCTACCAGTGACAGAAACATGACCCAGTCAGGAAACCTACCCCACTGTGACGCACTCAGCATGACACAAACTAGCTGTTTTCACCTGCAAAGCCGAAAACGCCAGCACTACACAAATACACCATGCTCCATAAAACTTTATTTTGAAGACTGTATGTCGGTCCAAGACTGAATGTTAGACTGATATAATAAAACACCTGCTAAAACATTGTTAGTTAAGATCCATAAGGATCACAATGAATGCTGAAATCACACTAACCAGGAACCTTTTTACATTTGTTTAATTTTTTATAACATTAAAACCACAAACTTCAATGAGATTTTGGCCTCATCCAAACAGTGACACAAAGTAGCTGAAAATTGAACTGGAGGGAAAATGATACACAGTGTTCAAATGATTATTTACAAATAAAAATTGAGAAAGGGTGGCATGTATTTGCATTCAGCCCCTCTAATTTCCCCATCCTTGAAAGCATAAAACTGCCGCCACCATGTTTTAACCTTGGGAAGAGTGTGTCCAGTAACAAGGCAGAGATAGTTTTTCATTGCGTTTTGCATGAGAGGCAGAAAGTTTATCCTTGGTCTAATCTGACCAGAGCACCTTTATCCACATGTTTGCTGTGTTCCCTGCATGGACATTTGCTACTTTTTCTGAGGACAGATTCTCCCACCTGAGATGTGGATCTCTGCAGCTCATCCAGAGTTACCATGGGGCCCTTGATTGCTTCTCTGATTAATGTTTGAATTGGACAGCCAGTCAGTTTAGGTGGATTGCCATGTCATAACAGGTCTGGACTCTACTTACTTAAATAGGTGACTTCTGCAGTCACCTCACTGGTCTTATTTAGGGGTATCAGAGTAAAGTGCGCTGAATACAAAAAAATGCTAACTTTTCAGATTGTAATTGCTAAAGAAAACTTTAAATATATATATATATATATATCTTTGCCTGTCCACATTCTAATTGTGCACCATATTTGGTCCCTTGCAACATAAAATTATAAAATACACTGAGGTTTATGGTCCTAATGTGAGAAAATGCCAAAAGGTAGAACTGGTATGAATATTTTTGCAAGGCACTGTACACGCCATTATAGATCAGGATTGCATACAGGTGTGCTAATGCATAATTGGTTTTTTTCACACTCATTTATTTAGTCACAGACGTGTATATTCTTACATTTATGTGGAAGATTTATGTTCACATGTCCTTAGCTTCTTGGCAGTTCCAGATGCTTTAGTTATACAATGACAGAATACACACACACAAGAGAAGACTTCATATCTGCTCTGTTCTTTTAATAATCTGTGACCTGAGAGGTATAAGACTCAATAGTCTGGTCCCTGAAAAGGCAGTCTGGATTTTAACTTTAAGCACACACTCACAGAAACTCTCCTGCTATGGTCTTTAGAGCTTTTCGTCGAGTGTGAATGGTGTTATGTGGGGGGCTTTTCCCTGTGTGTGGGTCACGTCTAAAGCGCTCCCTTTAAAAAAAGCATCCTTACTTTTTTCTGTTTCATCACGGTTGATGATATGACTGAAACCATCCGCGCAGTGGGCAAACCGTGGCGAGCGCTTCTTTTTGTGGTTTCGGGTTTTTAAATCTAATTTATCCACCCGAAAAAAACATAAAAAATGTGCGAGAGGCATAGTCAGTGTTGCACAAAAGCCACCAGACAAACTGCAGGGTTTGGGGTTTCAATTATTATTTTAACCAGCTGCCAAAATGCAAAGTCTGGCATGGGCAAAGACAAAAATGGACATGAAGGGAAAACACATGTCAACACACAGAATTGGACTTTGTGGGGTTTGTCTTAGCAAAAAAGAGCTTCACAGAGATTTAAAACGTCACCTAAAAGAACAAGATCAACAAATCTTCCAGGATGGAGGAAGCACAACACAATAAATGTAGACATACTCACAATGTTCTTCAACAAGGACCCCATAGTGGATTGTGTGCCTTTGTAAATTAACTGAAAATGTACAAGTTTTATTGTCAGACAGTTTTCAATTTTTCCCCGGTTTGACCAAAGGACAAGTCAGTCAAAAAAACCCCAAAACCCTGGTTATTTTTCAGTCATTTAAAATGCACCGATTTAAATTTGCGAAAGGGAAATTTTTAACCAAAAACACTTTTTGGTGTGGAAGTTGTTAATGAGGGAAGAAGTTTTCAAAGCTTTTTTTGGGTATTTAGGAAATTTCAAAAGGGAAATCCGCCCCCTTTTAAAAACATGCGGGAAATTTAAGAAGGAAATCTTAAAAGGTAAAACCCAAAACGGGTTTTTTACTTTTGAAACGAATATTTGGGAACCCAAAAAAACCCTGAGGTTTTCTTTAAAACTTTTAAAAAATTTCCACCCTTTTTTTTCTTGCATGAAATTTTGGGCATACAGAGAAAAAATGTTGCAATAAAAATTAAATGGTGTAGTTATTTTTAAATTTTAACCCTTTCATTAATCTGTGTGTATAGCTGCATTAACATGAATAATCAATGTAGCAATCTGGCTTCTATAACCTTGAGGTAAAATCTAAAGTAGAAAAAAACACCCCAATTTCCTTTTTTTGAAAGTGAGTTTCATAATAAAGTGTTTAAAAAACCCCACAAATCTAGTGTTTTTATTTTTTCCCCGGAATGCAGCCAAATTCAATTTTCGATCCTTTTAATTAAACTGTTTTGTTCACAGAAAGCAAAAACCCCTCCCTTTTTTCATACTTTGAAACAGAAAAACATATCTGGGTTTTTTGGGCCTTCTGAAAAATATTCTGTTTCCCCGGCAGCAAAAGCTTGTTGCGGCAATAAAGTAATGTGAATTACAAAAACGAAAATAAGGTGTTTTCTGGTGAAATATGTTGAAACTGAATTCCTCAAACTTAACACAACATTTCACCCTAAGTTAAAAGTATGAAATCATGGACTTAACCACCAAAGAGAAGACACTGACAGTACCAAGAACACACATTAACAACAAGAAAAACATGAAACAGTCTATGTTACATGACTGAATGTAAATGGTCAAAACTGAAATGGGATTTTTGTTTTAAAGGAAGTTTCCCCCAAAGGAAAATTTAAAAAGAAAACAGAAAAGGGTTTTCCCCAGGTAAACCCAGAAGTTTACTTTCACCATAATTTTTTTCGTTTTCTTTCCAGGATGGAATCATTCTACAACATCCAACTACAACTTTAATAATTTACCAAGCTTCCAACATCATTCTTATTAGATACTGATCACTTTTCATGAAAGGATTGGCGGAGTTAATTTACCTGGGTTGGATTTCTGGCTACGTACGGCTTTCAAACGTAGTTCTGAATGTTTAATAGGGTCGAGGTCAGGACTGTGGAAAGCCCATTCCAGAAGAGACTGTCAGCCTGTTTTATACATTGCCAAACTATTTCTGTGTGTGTTTAGGATCATTGTCCTGTTCAAACACCCAAGTTTCAACTATCTCCCTTTGTATTTCTTTGAATTTGAAGTTGGAGGGAGCCCTGTGTCTTCATTATAACATCCAACAGCAGAGGCAGTAAAAAGGTCCCAAAGTAACAAGAGGTAAACCGGCCCTGATCTTGTTGAGGTGTAAAACATTTAAGATCCTTCCGCACCATCCTTAAAACATTCAGCTAAATCTCCGCTAGAATCTGTACGTATAATTTCGACTCGAGAAAATCGACAGTAAATTCAAACATTTACACTCTTTTATTTAAACAATAACAAGTCTTCAAAAGGTCTAAATTACAAAAAAATTCATATCCATGAGTGTAATTAAACTTCAAACCGTAACTGTAGTGTTCATAATGACACAAAACGACGAAAATCAGAAACACTGAAAAATATGAATATCAAAGAAAGACCAACCCACGGTGTCAAACTATTCTCCAACATTAGTCATCGATGCACAATCAACTGTTCCTGTATGTCTGATAAATATATCACATTGGCTACCATGTATCTAAATCCCCAGAAAGATTTCAGTAGTTACCTGACGTTTTTCAAAGTTTCCACAGAGTCTGGTTCTGTTTGTCATCACTGACAAAAAGATGGTTTCATACTGATACTGATTCACGATGAAACCCGTCAAACAAACAGAAAGTGCAAACTTGTTGCAGAGAGAAGCTCTGGAAGCTCTGAAACACTGTAGTTTATACCTGGGTATGGGTTTCCCCACTCTATATTGTTTCATTTGGAAGAAATCAGATAACCTGCGAGGATTTAAGTTTTGTAATTATTAAGATAACATCTGTAAACATCTCATCACACTGCCGTCGCGTACACCTCTCCTGTTGTAGTGTCTGGTGAGTTATATCACACACGGCAACCTAGTAAAGGAGGTGGAACAAGCATTCAAACTCAGGTAACTCCAACAGGAGTCCAGCTTTGTTATCCAGGTTTCCGTTTCCCCAATTTTCCTTGACAAGTCTTTCAATGTATCAGGCTATCACAGAGAACAGACAAAGAATGAAATGCTCTCTTTCTTTGCTCGCTGGAGAGTGGCAGATCCTTTAGACAGAAGAGGGCAGAGTTAAAACAGAACAGATGAAAAAGTGAGACAAGTTGGTGTCGAAACAGGCAGACTTCTCACACTTTACAGAGGAAAGAAGAAAAAAGACCATCACACCTGAGCACCGTCTCCTTTTCTTCTTGCTGCCCCTCACCCTTTTTTATTCTTTCCTCTCCAAGAAGTGTGAAAGCGTGGGTAAAGGCAACTGTGTCAGTGTGGGTGGGTGGGTGGTTTGGTTGTGTGTGTGTGTGTGTGTGTAACACAGACACGATAACTTCCTCTAAACTTCCTGTGATTAGAGCATAGGGGTTGCTGGGAACAAGCAGGAAATTAGAAACACACACACACTCAGGCAATCTCATTACAGGACAAATATCATCATACTTCAAGGATTTAATGCCATAAACAAAAAAAAGTATGAAACATAAATAAAACACAATTGACCTTTCCATTGTTTTTCAGAGCAAACAAGTCCTTTTAAAACCACTTAAAAATAAAGCCTCTGTACAGTATATGGTTGATGATAATCGTTTAAATCCCCAGCGTCTAATGAGCTATTGCTGTACATAAGACAAAGACCGCATTACCGGTAAAAATGCATTTATAACAGAAATATGCCACATATTGGTGTGGTCACAGCTGTTATCTGTGAGCATAAAGTTCCTCAGGTGGAAAAATACTTCTGTTTACATCATATTTTACTTTTTCTCTGCTGTCAGTTCAAACTCTGCCTGTGTCCATACATTGCATGAAATAGATAAATGTCATACGGTTAAATGCTTAAAAACATAAACACTTAGTTTCTGCTGAATGGATTTTTTTCTGAACCAAAGCCAAATAAAAGAGTTCAACTGCAGCAGCAATCTAATTTTCTGTCAATACTTTTTAACTTAAAGCATTACCTTTACATAGCTTTAAGGGCCCAGCAATATGTGCCAACAAAACAAACTGTGGACCGACTTTTGGGGTTTGGGTGATGTGGCAGACCGCGTCATCAGAAAACATCCGCATGGTGGTCATAACAGGAGAAGAAATTACATCTACCTGATAGCTGTAAGAATCTTTTGCAGTCATTTATCACTCTGGTGAATTACAGACAGACTGGGCTTGCAACAGCGCACTTCTAAACCCCTGTGTAGGGTTCTGGTCTGTTAAGTCTCCAAGCTACAGCTCTCGTCAAGCTTCGTGCTGGTCACTGGCTAAATTACCACATATTTACTTACTGTATGAACTTTTCAATCTGGAGACTTTGATATCACTTCTTTTATCCTGACTGAAAAACATGTTGGGCTTCCTGGTTGCCTCGCGCCTGTTCTTTTTTTTTTGTCTTGCTTTTTTACATAATTTTTTTTTTGAGAAAATTGTGCACAACACCTCCTAAACGATTTTCAAACAAAAAGGGGAAGGAGTTCTGCCCAACATTTCACAATTAAAAAGCTGAGATTTAATCATTTCCTGACAATGCGTGCATATGGTAACATGCAAATGTGGTTGTGTTTGTGTCATGGTGGTAACATGTGTTCATGTCATAAATTAAAAAAACGATAATGGGTGAATTTTCTCGTTATTACCACAACAACTCGCATGTACTTTCTCACACACATACTTATGAGAGCAGAAAAACACACACACACACATATAATGCTAATGCATATGAAGAACGCTAGGACAGCTTTGAATGCCTCAGGGCTACGTCTGAGCTTTCATTTCCTCTATCCTGCACAACAACTGACAGAAGCGAACACATTCAGACAAACCCACAGACAGAAAGCACAACTTATGAAACTCTTCACCTGCCCACAGGGACTCCAGCTGTAGACAACTCTATTATTTCAACTAAACATTGTACAAACATTATTCCACATTGTAATAAAATAATCAAAGAAACAGAAGTCTGTTTTCTTGGCATAAAAAAGAAACCATGCTAAAATATCTTCAAGTTACAATGACAAACATGCACCAGACACCCAAAAATGCAGACATTGAGTTTATTGGTAGCATCTGAAGCTTTAATCTTTAACAAGTTAAACTGTGTAAAAGCTTAAGTGACTATTAAAGGAGCAGATGTTGCACTTTCAAAGGGTGGATACATTGTCAAAGGCAAGGGAAAGTCTTCTCCTAAAACGTTTGACTGAAATAAAAAAGAGTCAACAGGAGTCTAATACTTTAGACACATTTCCTGGAAACTCAGCCAAATCGTATTACTTGTCTAATTTTAACAGGCTGCAATAACTTAAAGCTAAACGTATTTAGCTTACTTACTGAAGTCAAGTCTACATTTGACATCCAATGATTTGCACCAACAGGACCGTACCGCCACCACCACCACCCCCCACACACACATGCAAGCATTAGTAAAAACATGCAGGCTGTGGGCTTTCCTGTGCTAGGGGGGAAGTTACAGGTCATTGCGACATCGGTGTTTTAGATAAGAGCTCTTTCACACACCATAGATCCAGCTGAAGGGCTTTAGTTTAGATGCAACACAGGTGGGCTTTGCAGAGTACGACACACTTAATTACTTTCATTTTAAAAGATGTGTTGCTCATGCACAACTTGAGTTGAATCCGTTTATGTAATCTGCAATGCAGATATAGAATCTGGATGTAAAGTGGATGCAACACAGTCATGTGGCTGCATACGCAAGAAAGATTAGTAGGAGATCTTAAATAAATCAATTTTAATATTAATCCCTGTAATCAGAGCATTGCGATGCCATGGGATCTCTACCTTATTTAGAGACGAAAAGCAAGACACATTACAATAGTTTACCAAAGATTCAATTTTTATTTATATTTGGAAATAAAATCATTATCATGGCATCGAACATTGGCTTGGGGCACTAGGTTTTGGAGTTTAAATGTTTTCATTGGGACCTGAATCCCAGACTTGTCAATGATTATAGTTAATTTGATGTGTAAATCAACCTTTTTTCTTTAATACCTCTAACCAAACCACCATAAACAGAAAAAGCAAGTATTGCATCTTAAGGTTCTCTTTTAACAATAGCATTGTTACTGTCACTATTATATACTGTAGAGGCCTAAGCGGTGGTGGTGAAGTGCACGACTAATTGTTGTCCTGTCGACAGATTTTTGTACCCGAGATGTTGATCTCCTCAGCGCCAGAGTTACCATGACCCTCTTAGCTTCTTCTGTGATTAATGCTCTCCTTGGCAGGCCTGAAGAGCATTGATTTATAACCTAATCCTGCTTTTAAATATTCCCCTGTCTGGTGTGTTCCTTAGCCTTAATGATCCTGTCTGTTCACTTATCTAAAAAAAACCTGTGGGGCCTTCATAAAACAGCTGTTTTGATACTGAGAATAAATTACACATAGCTGGCCTATTTAGTTCACCCCTGAAGGTATTTGCTTTCACTGGATTTTATTTAGGGGCATCAGAAAACACATATCTACACCACACATTTTAAATTCCAATTAGTAGAAAAGTAGCTTGACTTTCATTCTACTTCACAATTATGCACTACTTTGAGTGTGGCTATGCTACAAATAAGTGAAAAAGTTCAGGGGGTGTGAATAGTTTATACGGCACAGTGTCTGTATTTCAGGAGAATTCCGGAAGCTACTGTAAATTACTGAATGCATCACCTTCGCCAAACATTACCTGGTAAACGCAGCTTAGGAGAAAACTGCACATCTTACACGCATCACATGGGGGGGCTGTGATGTACTCGTTTCAATCTAATTCTGCATTCCCAACACGATTAACAGAAATCGATCAGCTGTGACAAACCGTCTCAGAATTCTCTGGATGATTTTATGGAGGAGCGAGGAGCAGCTGCTCTGCGAGCACAATGAAGTTGGCAATCATTTAAGGTGGTGGTGGTGGGGGGGGGGGGGTCTTGACACGAGTGTTATAAGTGAAACATCGACAGAACAGCATCGACCATTAATCGCGTATGTGGACCAGGTGCCAGCGCCCCACCGCTGATGTACTTTGGATAATAACTTAAAAAAGAGCAAGTAATGCCAGGTAAACAGAGGCCCTTGTAAATACCTGCTGTGGAAATTCACTTTGGCTTAAGTCTGTTATTTGTCATATTCTTGCCTGAGGGCAAAAACATTAAACCTGGATTGTTTAAATCATGCAACGTGCTCATCAAGGACAGCCACTGCAGTGAATGTATATCCATATCTTTGACAAGTCTGACAACTGGCATGCAGCAAAAATTAAGATTTATAGCGTATCATTTAAAGTCCCCACGCTTTGAGCAAATAAAAAAAAAAAGACAGCAGTAGACTCCAAAGGTCCAAACTGGAAAATGAATTACAGCATAAGCCACATGTTTACATACACTGCGTAAAAAGACAGAACACATTTTCGGATATTAAATCAAACTAAACCTTTCTGGTTTTAGGTCTGTTAGGATTAAAAAATTAGTTGCTCAATAGCAGAAGAATGAGAGTTTTTTTTTTTTAATGTAGAAACATACTTAGTAAGTGGTAGAATTCACTCTTACTTTGTGGATATTGTGTCATACCGCAATGTAGTATGTGGCATGGCAGGGGTCAGACATTTCACCAGCGTCCCACAGTAGTCTGCTAGAGTTTTGGTCTATTCCTCCTTACAGAACTTCTGTAACTGAGTCAGGGTTGAAAGCAGCCTGGTGCCTATCTCCAGCAGTCTATGGGCAGGAGGCGGGGTACACCCTGGACGGGTCACCGGTCCATCGCAGGGCAACACACAAACAACCAAGCACACACTCATTCACACACCTAAGGGCAATTTAGAGACCAATATTAACCTAACAGGCAGGTCTTTGGACTGTGGGAGGAAGCTGGAGTACCCGATGAGAACCCACACCTGCACGGGGAGAACATGCAAACTCCATGCAGAAAGACCCCCGGCCAGGAATCGAACCCAGGACCTTCTTGTTGCAAGGCAACAGTGCTACCAACTGCACCACCGTGCACCCCCACCTTTCCTGCTTTCTTGACATTATTACCGAGGTTCACTGGGGTCAAACACTTCAGTTTCACTTGCATGAGACCACTTGACGTGTTCATAAATTAGGGTCTTTCTCCTAGAGTGTATCTGAAACTGTAATCTTTCCTTTTCTTTTTTGATTGTTTTGGATTGACAGCTTCTTCCTCTGCAAGCAGCCTTTTAGCCTATGTTCAGCTCAAAAATCATTTCAGTGTGGATAATGACACTAACCGTTACAACCAGAATCTTTAAAAGGGCTTGTTATGGGCTTTATACACACATTTTGCACAGGAACATATTTATTTCTGAGAGACGGAACCCTTCTCCCTTCTGAATAGTATGATGAATTAACATTCCCATTGTATTTATGGTTTCATTTAGTTTTTCAACAGATAAACATGGCACCTTCAAACATTGTAACTGAGGATGAACCAGATACATTTTTTTTTATTTGAGATTCAAGGAGGACGTGTGTTTGAGGTGTTGCCTTAAAATACATCAGCAGGTGTGCCTCTCTCACTCCTTCATCTCACTAACATTGTGAATTAACCTACCTTTTAGAAGAATACAAAGCCATATCTTTTGACCTTTCCCAAATTGTTTAAAAGCATACAGTATGTGCACAATTGTTATATTTTTGAGGATCAATTTTAATACTGAACCACTACAGTCCACTCACTCATTCCAAAATGTTTTGGTTAATTTAGGAGATTATCTGTGTGTTTACAACTATTGGGCACCAATTAATCTGCAGATTTACTGTGAAACTTCATGAGAAAGTTCTTGATCCCTTGTTGAACATCAACAACTTGATCTCTCAAGTTCTAGTTCTGCTGAGTCTCCCAAACACTGTTCAGTTAGGTGTATTGTTTCCTTCACTGCAAATCTCTGGTTAAGGAAGGGTCCTCAAGCTCTCAACAGGGTTTAGGCCAGATGAGGAAGCTGGCTAGCCGAAATATGGAGTACTTTATGTATGCAATAGAGCATTGTCCTGCAAAAAATATGGTCTTCTTGAAAAATTCACTTTTTACTGACAGCGGGTTTAGGATTTGATTCTGAGTCCATCTTCAACCTGAAAAGGTCCAACTTACTCATCATTATTAATACCATCCCATACTGGTACCGAACTTTCAACTTGCTGGCATTTGAGTCGAAGTGGAGCTCTACGCCTGTTAATGATCCAGCCGTGGGCTCATACATCGGAAGAGTCATTCTTAACCCATCAGTCCATAAAACCTTCAGATATTCCTTAGCCTAGTCTAGACATTTCTCTTGTACAGTAGTGGTCTGATTTCAGCCTTCCTTAGCTTGGCTGTGTCTCTGAGCACTCAACACCTTGCTCTTCTGGACACTCCAGGTAGTCTGCAGTTCTTAGAATATGGCAGCAGTGGAAGAGATACTTGGTAGCCTTATGTTTGATTGTTCTCAAATGTTTGGCATTTAATTTGCATCTTATTTTCTCAATGCATTTCTTGCTACCCTGTTTAAATTTGCAACCATATATTTGATGGTTCTGTGATCACCTCAGATATCTTGGCGGTGTTGTATCCCTCTCAAGAGAGGGAAAAGGGAAAACGTTATACAACTTTTAGTTTTAAAACTTTTTAAAGAGTCTGTTAAATCTCTATCGCCAACTTTGGCCTGTAGAATAAAAGCTGCCTAATAATCATACAGATCTTGATAAAGGGTGTTAAACTCCATAGACCACACCCTCCCTTATTACACAAATACACACCACCTTCTATGTTTAAATCCAGTAATCCAAAAAGCATTCAAATTATACAATTTAGAGGAGGATCATTTATACATACAGATTATATGGTTATAAAAAGCTAACTTGCCAAATTATTGTGTGCCAAGAGTAGTAAACCTAGCTTATGTAAACTTCTGACATTCAAGAAAGTAAAAAATAATGTATAAAAAATTCTCTCACTCAATATTATGTTTGGTTAATAGAAAATGTTTTGGTAATCCTAGCTTGCCTAAAATAGAAAATGTTTAGTTTGATTTAATGTTACTGGGTGTATCTTAAAATCTGTTTTTTAACTGTACATCATTTAAGAAAATGACTTACAAGGACATTATCAAGGTTCTTGATCTTACCCAGGCATGCCTGTTTTACTAGGGGTGTAACACACAGTTTGGATTCACTGTCGTCGGCCTCTAATTAATGACGTAGCCAAAGAAAGATACTTAACACACCCTATCTCCCCTTTTCTGTCAGAGCTGTCAGATCAGCTCCTTTCAAGTATGTGAGGTGGATTAATCATGCCATCTCAACCCAGATTACCACTCCTATATAGGTCAAAGATTTACAAGAGATTCAGGTGTGGATCAGTAATTGAAGCAAAGGTATGTACCGTTTCACACCCATCTAACTGCTGGTCCACCCTTTAAAAAGCCAAACACATACACTTGCATACATGCATGTACGTGCACTTGCAAAGAGTTAAGTTCCTAAAGTTATCTAACTGATACTGCACCTTAAATCCTGTCATGTCTCATTTTATAGCCAACCCCTCCCTTCCGTCTTACCTTCTTTTCATCTCTTTTTATTCTTCTAATCTCTATCTGATCTATTCTGATGAATGGCATTAAAAAAGAACATCATATCCTTTTGGAGCAGATGAAAATAATTTTTATCTGTGTGCAGTTTTATGCTGCAAATAACATCTGAAACTGTCCACCATGTATTATGCAAAGTTTCAAAGCACTTGAGTCAAACCACAAGTAAGCTATTGTGGCAGGCCTTTTACACATGAGCATCAATGGACCTACAGTAGTTGCATTTTGCATTCTCCTCACTATACCCTATTCTGTACACATTTTAAGTTGTACAGATTTGCTTTATTGAAAGATGTAAAAACTCAATTTTCATAGATATTCAAAAACTTATAGCAGTGCAAAACTAAGAAAATATTACCAATTAGAAGTGTTTGTCATCTGACATCAATGCACATGATGGGTGAATTTCACTCCTTGGCCACACCACTTAATACAGTGAGGCTTGGGGCCTGAGGATATCTTGTGTTTTTCAGGGGCACACTCAAGGGGTAACATTTGTTACAAAATCCCAAAATGCATTTTTTATGGTTACAAAAACATCTACAATATGCTGTTTGAAGTGGTTTTACTTATTCTGTATCATGGTAAGCATTCCTTCACAAGCATAAAAACTAGCAACATACTTGTACATCTGTCAGAAGCAACCTAGATATTGTTACACAGCATATTTGAACTCTGGCAGAGACTTTTAACTGATGTTTCCAAAAACGTATCAAGAACAATTCATACAACATGGGGGTCCTGACCAGATCTATTAATGTGCCTAAAACTCTAAAAGTAACAGTTACCCTAGTGGGATTAACCTAAAACGTAGCAAGGCATTTGGCAGCTAATGTATATACACTATATTGCCATGGTGCTCAAGCTTCTTCACACTACCAGTGATATCTCTGATAGGCTGTGTCCCACCTACAACTATGACAGGCAAGTGCCTGGTCTTAATGGTTAGTGATCTTGGTTGGCTGGCTTTGCTGGCTGATTGCACTGGCAGGTTGTTTGGTTCTCTTGGTTTGTTTTCTGGTTTCATTAGTTGCCTGTTTGTTTGGTTGGTGTCCCTGGTTGGTTAGTTTCATTAGTTAGTTGATAGGACTGCTTGGTCTCATTGATTGGTTAGCTGACTGGTTGTTGTTTTTTTGGTTACATTGGCTGGATAGTTGGCTGTTTGGTTACATTAGTTGGTTAGCACGTTTTACCTGTTGTTTATTGGTTTGTTCTAGGGCTGCAGGATATTAGAAAATCTTGTAATGGAAATAATATTGTTAAATATTGCAATGACGGTATCAGTTGTGATAAATTGTGCAGCCCTAGTTGGTTGGTGTTCTTGGTAATTGGTTGTTTGGTGCATTCATTAGATGGCTGCCAGGATGAACAGACAGAAGGTTTCCCACTTAAGGTATTGTTGTTGGGGTTTTTTAAGGACAAAATTCGCTATGATGGGAAGAAACAGAAAATACTTGATTGATATGCTCATATAGGGTAGAAAAGTCCTAAGCACTTAGATCAAAGCCAACTGGACTTCTCTTGTTTCTTAAAGACGTTTCACCCCTTTTCATTATCATATGCACCAAGGTTTCAGGTTTTAATTGTTCCATCCAATTTAAGATTTTGCTTCCAGTTGCCATTTGTCTTTTCACCAAAACTAAGTCATGCCATACCTTTATTGCCACCTTCAAGCAAAACAATATTATTTAGTTTATTTGCTAATAAATAGCCAGTTAAAAGTTGCCTATTGTGCATTTTCTTCTTCATGATATTCCAAAAGCTTAACACTTATATTCTGAAATAAAATTAATGCAGTTGGACATTAAAATTAAAAATGACTGCTTGAAAAGGAAGAAACAGGTACAAAGTATAAATATAAATCACACATCACATGCTCAACTGCACGATCACAATTGTGCTTTCAGGATTTACAGACATTTACTTTGAACTTCTTTAGACTGATACACAGATAAGAAATATTAAATTACCATTCAATTCAGTGTGTGTGTGTGTGTGTGTGTGTGTGTGAGGGAATGTGTGAAGCGTGCAGGAAAGAAAGCCAGCATGAGACAGGAGGGATAAGATTCTTTCCACCTATGTGTCATTTCCTTTTTCAGTCTTGCTCACTGCGTTACCCCCTTTATATGCTCGCACCATAATTCTTGCCTTTTTATTACTCAGTCAGTGTCTTTCTTCATAAGCCTACTGTTTATCCATCATTCTGCCACAGCATATCTCTGTCTCAAGAAGAAAAAGAACTATGCTCTACAAAAGAAAGGAGATCAATGGTGTCAAATGGAGTTAATTCTGAATACATTGTCACTAACTGATTATATTAAAAGGGAGGCTGTGGGGTGTGATATTACTGGTATACATATAAATGTAACCTTTTTTGCTGTCTTGCTCTGAAAGAAATTGTGCAATTTTTTATTTTTATTTTTTACAGTAGTAGGAAGTTATTAGACAAGTTGATCTGGATTTTGTTGGTTAATGTGACATCAGGCCAACTTGAGGCAACACACTGGGTTTGAGGTGGTTTGCCAACAGGAAGTCAGTCTAACACAGCATAAGTGATCTTGGCCTTAAGTGACAGAGGGGTGAATGATGAGAGCAGGGGACAGCAATGGACTCCAATAGGTTTGATTCTCAGAATCAAGAATTAATAATCCTGTTTCATTGGAAATTAGGTAAATGTCTGCTAAATAATGGAAAAAAATGTTTTACAGCATTCAGTTGTACAGAATCTAACCTGAGCTGGATGAGTTTGTACTGACTGTGAACACCATCACATCATGCCTGAGAGCCAGAAGTTGCACATCTAAAATGTCTGGGTTTGGGAGAACTTTGCTTGGCCCACTTCTATGACAAGACCAGAAATGTAACAGCATTGGTCCACTGTTCCAACAAGTCTTTGAAACACAATAGAAAGGGTGTTTCCTAAACCTCTGGGTAGATATTTTTGTGGAGATGCTGAAAAGCCTGTATTGGTCTGAAAACTCAGTTTGTCCTTTCACTTTAGGTAAAATATTGCCTTGATTTGCATCAGATTTTGCTCCGGCATCTGAGTTTTTAAAAATACGTTACCCTCTAGTTTGCCTTAATTTAGTATGCTGTACGTTCATTTTATTCTGCTTTTCACTTTTTGCTTTTTTCTGGCAAGAATTGTGATTTGATGATTTGTGAGATGATTTTTGTCAGACATTTGAAGTTATCCTACCCCAAGAAGAATCACAAATGCATCAAACAAATATTTTGGATAAAGTTTATGTAAATACATTAGCGACAATGTAGTTTCATTATACGACAGTAAGCTAGATGATAGCAGCTAAGATTATTGCTATCTTCTATCAACCAAAAAAGTGAAATAATGAGCTTTCTCAAGGTACATTGTGCTGAAGTTCTGTAGATATGTTCTTACCTTGAGACAAAGCAAAGTATTAAATAAGTTGTATTTAGTTTGTTTTAATTTTAGTGTTTTCAATACTTATTCGTTGAGCTATTCTACAACTTGTTTTAAATTTCACCTGGGTATATAAAATGATTGCTTGTTTTCTAATAATTATGATGATAGATATATCTAATAGATTTTAGATGTAGCAGTTTGCCATTGCATGTGATCGGAACTGGATCGCTGAGTATCAGCACCCTTGAGATTCAGAGCCCAGGGGCCCCTAAGGTGCCAACACCCATATGTGAGAATCCAATGTAAAAGGTAGCAACAGAAATAATAAAGGAGAACAGCAGTGACAATTTGATTGCCTAACACTCAAATCTATATTTGCAATGAAAAGCCAATGTGATGTAACATGCAGCTTTGCTTACTTCAAATGATTTATTTAATCTGTGCAGTAGACCATACCATACAAAAAGTACAAGCTGTTTGTGTTTAAATAACAACATTTATGAGGTTTTTTTTTATTTTCTGTTGTTTCATTTCTGGAATGTTTGTCCAACTGATTATCTAAGAAATCTGGGAGCTTAATGCCTTATCCTCATCCTTGGTCAGAGCAACACAGAGCCTCATCTGTCTCTCCCTGCTGAGTAAAGATGAGGGAAACTGATCCCAGAGGTGGATTTTCCATCTTTAAGAGTTTATCAAGATAAGGCAGCGTTTAGGTTTCCAAGCAAAGGGTAGTGGGGTAGGGTGGCAGAGTCACTCAAAGCATCCTGTACCGAGGCCCAAGTTGTTTCCTATAAACTACTAAATACTAAAGTACCCTTAGGCAAGAAAAGAAATGCCCAACTTGTCTCTGTGGTGCTGTAGTGTTGCAGGGGTAGCAATCTAAAGGGGTGAGATGAAAAAGAAGACATATCCCTACTGAGGATCAGGGTACCACAAAAAAAGCCTGTGAGCTAAAGTCACCAAAGTTCCACGCCTCAACTCACCACAAAACACCCTGGTGGCAAATGATCTGCCTTGCCTCCCCTCCTCCTCCTGTCTATGTGGCACTCTTCCTTTTTTCTGTCCAATGCTTTCTCTCTCCTCCTGTCCTATTATGGACATAGCAACAGTGTTGCTGTCAGGGCGACTAAAGATTTGATTCACTGCCTGTCCCTGCCTCAGTGTGCGTGTGTGTTAGATAGCAGATAAGAGCCATATATAAACAGCACTTGAAAGCAGAAATGTAAATGTTTAGAAGTCACTGCTGAACACAGACCATATCAAGATACGGGCGAGCGAGACAGAGAAGAGCAGATTAAAGCAGAGTTCACACCAGGAGAAGGAGAACACTGCAGGCAGGACTCAAGTCAGATTCCAGCCATCAATAAGGCTTAGTGGAATTTAGCATCTCAAAGCTATGCTTCCAAACTCCTTAATCTGTTGCTGAATACATCAAGTTTTTGATAAGGCCAAACAGGAAGTATTAGACACCTGTGTGCCTCAGTCTCCTCGTGTTAAAAAAAATGAATAACAAGTCGGTATTTACATATGTAGAAGGGTTCATTTTTATAAGTGTGTGAAGTGAAAAAACACAGACTCAAACAAAGGTGATGTTCTTTGACCATTATAGATGAACAAAAAGGTCAAACGGTTAATGGAGACAGCCAAATTTCAGCTTGACCTGCTTGAACTGTGAATAGCCAGTCTGATATTCAAAAACCTCCATGAACACAGTATAGCTATAGCTAACAGCTAATTGGGGCTAGCAATAGCTCATCTTCTTTGTGGAATATTTCCCAGAGAGAATACTTAAACTTAGCTATTTCTAAGATCTCGAAGGTGTTCAAGACACAGTCAGAGGAAGTACAGATGGTGTGAGAGCATACTAAAGTAAACAGTTTTCTATGCTGCTCGTATAGGGCTGTGAAAAAGTATTCCCCACCTAACAGGTTTCTTCAATTTATGTTTTTTTGTCAAACATAAACTATTGAATAAACCAAAGGTTGTTTACTGTTATTTTGTTAATCATAATTCTTTATATAATTTAAGAAAATTCCCTGTCTTGAAATTGATCTTTGAGCCTAGAATTCGGCGTAATTAGCTACACCCTCTGATTTAGAGTAACTGTATTTTAACATAATGTTGAGAGGGCAAAACTGCCTAAAAAACCTTAAATAAAATTAATCTTTTGTTGCCTCATAATCTCACATTCTGACATTCATTTAGAATAATTCAACCTTTAATTTGAGTACATTTATTATTGTTTTTTATGTTTGTTTTTTACAAAATTACATGTGCAACCGTTAAAGGCAACCCTATTAGTCCCTATAACATAAATTAAACTGAAGCAGTTTTGTCATTTATACATTACTTTCTTTTATTGACCAGTGTTGAGAACCCTTCAATTAGTAATCAATACCTTCCTGTTCCCCTGGGATATAAATATGATGTGACACACATGCCTATAAATAAGCGTTATACTTAAAAAGTTTAAATCAAACAGATCTGTAAAACACAAGGCTGGAAAAGGACCCAGGTTTATCTCGCATCCACCAACATTTGTTTTAAGGTTTTTGTACACATTCCTATCAGGAGTTCCAATAACTGTGGAGGGCAATGCCCATCAGTAATGACGCAGTTTTATCAGAATAAATTTAATTAGTCATAGTAAAGAACTCAAAGCTCATTAAAAATATAAGAGATCGTATTCTGCAGGTTAGTAAAGCTTTGGAAAAAATAGGCTCTGAAAATATAAGCTATACCTCAAAAGCTCAACTTTTAAATCCATGATCCATGTTCATTTGTGTGCATGTTTGACAACAAACTTCATTTAATTGCATTCTTCTCTGCAAGTACAGTTTAGCTTCAAATCCAAAACACTCTGTATAAATTAGATTTGACAAGTTCCTTGCAGTAATGCAGGTGCATGCTGGTTCTAAGAGACCTATTGTAGTCAAATATTTCTAAGTGGGGTGGTGGGGTGGGGAGGTTATTATATTTGAAACTATATTCCCAATGAATTGCGATCACATGGAGGCTTGCTTGTGAGTGTGTGCTCAGTTGCACAACTGTGTGAGCATGCAAGTGAGGGAGTGAGTGATTGTTAGCAGAAGCTCGTTAACCCCAGAAGTCATTACCGCAGCTCAGAGGTTTATACCAATTAAAAAAAATAAACGCCAAGCGAAAAACAAAACAGACAAATGAAAAACAAGAGGAGAGGAGAAAGTGATTACTGGAGACGAAATTTAAGTAATTATTTTTGTCACATTGAAAACAATATTGTGCCCCCAAGACAGATTTAAATGGCGGCAAGAGTGATTGCTGAGAGGAAAGCAATGATTGGAGAAAAATAAGAAGTGATCATCAGCGTAAAATATGGAATTAGGGATGGTAATTCCTTTTACAAGTAAGGACGGAAAAGACGCAGTTGGAAAGTGACAAGGGGAATAAAGGCAATTATTAGGATGAGGAAAGAGAAATAAAGTATAAAATAAGAAGAAAAAGTGTGGAAGAAAACGGGATAGCAATCACTGTACCTGTATTGTTTTTGTTTCTCTTTTTTCAAAGACCATTTTTTTTTGTTTTTCCAGCCTTACTTTGGGCAACCCACACTGCAATTTCTGGCTTGCTCCATTTGTCACTCACACACACACACACACACACACATATATATATATATATACGTATGCATTCCCATACACACAAACCCCTAAAGGGGCCATTTTCCACATTGGGCCATTTGGTGCAGACAGGCGTACGGAAACAATTCCCTAAAAACAACACATAGAAAACTGCAACACAACCTCAGTAACACACACAGGTAAACCTGCTGAATGAATTACTGCTTGAATTGTTCAATGGTGCCCTAATAGCAGGGAACCTGCTCTGGAAATTAACAGATACAGGCATATAAACATACACATGGAAAAGCCTAAGCAGTAAGCATTAAAGTTGGATGGATGGATGGATGGATGGATGGATGGATGGATGGATGGATGGATGGATGGATGGATGGATGGATGGATGGATGGATCATTTAGTTACTGGGATAGGGAATAAAGTTATAAACTTTCTTTTTCCATGTTTATCCTGACTAATTGTAGAGGAACCCTGTAAATCAGAGGGTTGAAGATATATGCATGTCCCTCTTTTCTGCATAAAAAATGCATTATGCATAACTGCATCTGTCCACAGAGCTCCTGAAGTCCAGACCAGTCGAGATCAGATTATGAATGTTAATTCATTTTCTGTTGTATCTAAATACTCTGTTGAGTAACTACTGTCTTTTTAACAGTGTTCGTTCTGTTTAAAAGAAAGAACACGTCTATTCAGTTGCACTTCTGTCTGACAGTAGTTAAACCTACTTTGCTGCCAATCTCTCAATTTGCTTTTCTCCTCTTGCAGAAAAAGACGCAGCATGTCTTCCAATATTCTCAACAATATGGAACGTTTCACGTTTCATTACAGACAATTGGCCCTGAAAGGAGTCAGGATTAAAATTCAACAGTGTTTGTTATTGCAGTCAAACGGATCCGAGGGAGTCAAAGCAGCTGGAGACAAAAACGTCCGATTTTTCAGGTCAACTTACTCAGCATTGATTTGTTGAGACCAAACAAGTGGCTTCTGTAAGATATGATGCCATGAAAGAGAGCTGTGGGAGAGCTGACTCATGTTGCTGAAAAGGAAACTTCCTTTCAAATGAAAACGGAAGAAACTGCACATAATATTCTCCAGTTTATCAAATACAGAAAGCCGGGTTTCCTGTAAAAGTTGGTTTTGACTTATTTTTGGCGCAAAGTAACACTGTAAGGTACTATGGGATTTACAGCAAATGTTTTTCACTGTTTTCTTTCATAATGATGCAACCTTTGATGAAAATCAGCCAAATCAAAGAAACATGCACCCGAGGAGCAGGGAGGAGGAGAACAGGGAGAAACGTCAGTGTTCCCCTGGTAGTCTTACTAAAGGAGCAGGACAAATTCCACTTTGTCCGACAGTCAAGTTCATTTTTTCAAATGTATTTTGTATATGACACTGAAAAGCGCGGAGCGGAGATGGAAATCAACCGTGGTGGTTTATGCCCTTGTATGAAAACTTGTACGGGCCATAACTCTAACATAATGGGCGCTTCAGGCACATGTCGGTACCGTCCCTCAAAAGAATAAAATCCTGGGGGGAAACACTGTATAGGTTGTAGGTCATTCAGCTAATAATTATCTCACCACAAGGAAAAACTCTTGAACTTTCATCCCAGGATATTCAGACGTTCAGTGTGAAAAAAAAACACGATGATGTCCACAAGGCAACCTACCCCATTCTGACTCCGCTGAAGGCTGTGAATTTTAGACCCTTGATTCTATTACATAAGCACTACAAAATGGGGGTGCATCCAGAGTGATACGCAATCTGTAGATGTGTCATCAGTTCATATTCCACAAAATGTGCTTGATTCCTTCACATTTAAATCCTTCCCATCCTCAACGGACCTGTGAAACGCAGATGGCAGCACTGTTTCTGGTCTGAGGTGTACATATACATAAGAAAATACACTGCAGTACTTGAATCTAAAGTATACTGTACAGCACTGCAACGATGTGACTGTATGCAGACACAGATGTATAAAAAAATAGGCTGATAATAGTTTAAATAGTTTTTTTTAATAAATTTGTTTGCAATAAAAAACACAAAACATTTTTGTTGTATATCTCTAATTACAAGATAAGACACTTTGTGACAGTAGCTTGAGAAATGATGGCTTCAACAGAAAGTGTAAGGCATGCCAAATACAAGCACAGCTAACATTACAAAGGTGCACTTACTAAACATCTGCCTTATGTAACTTATGTAACTACTGGCAGTCCCTTGATACTGGAAACATAGTTAAACAAGCCCCGCGTGGCATGGTGACTGTGTAGGTTGCATCTGGCTTTGTTTAGCACCCGAATCTGAGCTAACTACCAATTGGAGCCATCTTTCGGCTCCCAGCTACTCGGTTTTTGTTGTTCTGGCAGGTTGTTCTGCTGCTGCCAGACTGCCTGGCTGCTGTAACTGCTAGTGCCGCAATCTCAGTTGTCTGGAGTGGTTCTGGTGCTACCAGTTCTAAGCATTTCTAATTAAACATATGGGGACTCTTAAGCCCACTATGTGTAATGAATACTCTGATGAGTGACCTCACCTACCTTCAGTATAAACTTCCCCTATGATCTAAAAATGTATAGGCAAACGTTCGCTACACTGATACAGAACAAATCTAAAATCAGTGTACGCAGAGGCATGCCATTGTAAGGATTAATACATGCTGAAAATATTTGCAAACTTTCCCTTTCAGCCAAACATAAAGAAGAAACATCTCAGTACCCTTTCTGTCAGTATAAGCAGTCACAGCCGAGCTGACTTTGCAGTAGTTTTCTAACTCGCACAAGGCTGCAACTGTAGTGGGATTTTTTCCTCCCAGACCAGGAGCGGCTCACAGCTGTATACATCACCGGCATATGGATTAAATAAATGCAGTCTGTGCAAAGCTTGTTAACACTTGTTCTCTTGGCTGTGACACAGGTTTTAAGCAAACCAAACAAAAATAAGAGCACACACCCAAATCTGTGCACACCCAGACAAGAGCGTACATGCAAGCTGCATGTGTGCAAACACAGACACGGAGATCACATCCAAGCAATTTTCTCCAAAGAAGTGGATGTTAAGGTAAGTTGCAGGGAAGAAGTTGCACTTGTACATCTGCAAGTACATACATTTCATTTGGTTTTAATCAAAATGTGATTCTTTAATTTCAATTTGTATTTTCTCCAGAATAGAAAGAATTAGGCAAATTATTAAAAAAACTCTGAAATCTCTAGAAGTCTTTTCTTTTCCGGAGAACACATATTAACTTATTGCTGTAACCCTAACCCACTGAAATATAACAAACTTGGGCCATTAAACAAAATATGGTGGAGGTCCACCCAGCCTATATGTGATTTAACTAAACTCAAACCAAACTGTAACAAGAAAATGTAATTTCTCTATGCATTTATAGAACAAAAAGGGAGAAAAAAGCCAAAACGTTTGTTTTAGTTTTTTCAGTCTTCAAGGTGAGAACTGGCCATTACTACTAATTTATAAAGTCAAACTGATTTATATTGGCAGAAGCATGTTTTCACCAAAAACAGACTAGATCTCCTCTGATGTAAAGAAAGAATGAAACAAAACAGTGTAGTAACACTGTATTGTCGAGCAATCCCATCTCAGCTTAACACAAGCAGACTGACCGCGGTTTAAACGCATATCTGCCACTTTGATCTCTGATTGATTCTGTGTCCTTTAAACGAGTCGATCGCCAACAAACTGACAAATGAAGTCATTAATTGGTGGTGACATCCCGTTTATAAATCTGTGTCTGCATCATTAACAGGCCTTAATTTGAATGAATTAGAACTACTTGTTATAAACAGAAAGACAGGGTTCCCTGTGTTGCATGTGGTCACGCGTACATGTGCCTCTTGTAGGACATGATAAATAGTCATAGTTTTGTCACAGAGAAAACACACACGGTGATACGCGGGCAGAAAAAGAGTGGTTGTGGGAAAACTAAAAGTGATATCCCTCGCTGCAAAGAGATGAGATCATCTGGCACACAACGAGCTCTCCTCTGATATATTTACACATATTTTGTGTAAATAGGTCAACAGGTAGTTGACGTTTTCAAGTTGACACACTGTCTTCTTAACCTCAGGCTCAGATGGAAATGTGTTTCATAAACTAGGGTATGAAAGTCAAGAAAATCTTGTGCAAAGAACAATTGGAGCCCCGTTCAGTCAGAGGAGCAGAATTTATTTCTGTGCAAGTACATCCTAGAAACCGACTGAATTATCTATGTTCAACATTCCTAAGTTTTAAGCAAGTCTTAAAAAAACAGGCATATCAAAGAGCATTCAATACCACAACACACACACACACACACACACGAGTGCATCCAGGACCATCTGCATATAGAGTCCACATCTGAAGGCATGCATATTCACATGCAGAGACATAGTTGGACACACACAATCAAAAAAACGTCTAAAAGCATCAAGCAGCTCAAAGCAATCCGCCCTACTGGAAAACATCACCAAGCAAAGCCACTGTACCACATAATGAAAAACATACAAGCACTAACTCTATCATAGACGCACATATGCTTTCACTCAGGGGCGCAAAACAGGCACCACGTTTACTCAAACTTTAGACACTAATCATTTATCATGACATTGATTCAGAAAAAGATCTCCAAACTGGTCAAAGTTTTATTCCGACAGTTTTAGAGAAGCAGACGGTAACGCAATCAAATGAATCACATGAATCGCTCAACCTCGGTGCAGTTAAAGGTCATTTCACACACTTCAAAGTGGCGTGGTGTCTCACCAATAGTTACTATGTTCAATTAGGAAGAATTGAATAGATACAATACAATTAGAGGTAAAGTTGTGATAAAAAATATCTTAACTGCTTCTTTTCTTGGACGATATCGATTTCTGATCTCCCTTTAGGTCTGACCTGCTAAATCCAATCTTTTCCCTTTTAAATTATATATTATAAAGACCACAACACATAAAAGAGAAAAAACGTGCTGCAGGTTTTTTGGTGGAGATAAAGGTTCTGAATCCAACAGAAAATGAAGGAAATCCCCATTTATGCATCAAAGAACATGTCCCTAACCTTTGTGGGATGTTTTATTGAACTCCAAAAAGTACATACTGTTGGTTGGCACTGATGGACCAAATATGGTGCAACATCTTAGTTTCTGATGCATTTAGGGAACTTAAAACGATTCAGATTTTAGGGTTTTTGACCTGCCAATAACTAATCAGAGTCAACCAAGAAAGATTTAGTTTCTTTCCCCAGCCTGTCTCTCTGATGAACACTGAACAGTCAGAGTGCCCAGATGGATACCATCCACATTTGCTCTAATTGAACTTGCAAAAACACTGTAAACATCCATATTTGCAAAAATATTCAATTTTTTACTTCCCCTTTTTGTATATTAAGATTAAAAATTTCCTCATTGAGAGCAAAGTGAAACTGAAGTCAGATTTCCTTGTTTGTATGCACGTGGTGTAGCAGTAGAGCACGCGACCCCGTGGCCTCAGTCCTTGTCTCGGGTTCGAGTCCTGACCCCAGAGACCTATGCTGCATGTCTTCCCCCTCTCCCCACCCAACTTCCTGCCCGCCTAATTTGGAAAAATTACAAAAACAAAAGCTATTAATAAATAAATAAAATTGTATTAGTATAAAAACGTTTTACATCAAAAGATGAAAGAAGTCATCCATTCATAACTGGCATAAAATAAAAATGTTCTATGTATTTAGAACTATCAGCAAAACTGTGCATTCAATTTGCAGAAGTAGTTGCTACTATATTTACATATTCCTCTCCACAAACCACTGCAGCTTTGTGATCACACTTACATAATAACCTCCACTGTATGCATTTGCATTTCCTGTAGTATAACAGCTTGCAAAGGTGTTAACGCACCCTGGAATGCATGCAAGAAACGAGGAGGCAGCAATTCAAACATGTAGGGCATCTTAAATCAAACTAGAGATCAGCATCAATGACGTTTCAAATGTCAGTAAAATGCACATAATCATCATAGGGGCCTATCAGCACCAATCTATGCCACGAGGTACGTATTAAAGCCTTTCATTTAAATTGTTGATAGCAATCGGCAGCAAATAATGATATCAAACAGATTTCGTCTACATCACACAGCTTAACCATTACTAACATATTTAGCGCTAGCCGACCAGATGATAAGGATATTCCCTCTAATTTTAACTGTGAGAAACTAATGAGTCAGTTATTCTGCCATATAATGTCAGGCACATTCGTCAGCGTTTCATGTATGTGATCTCTAAGCGTTCAAGCAGTACAGCAACAGATTTCCCCCCATCACAGACAAATATAAATACTGAAACCCAGCAAACAGGGAGCATTTAGAGGCAATGTACAGTCACTTCCTTCAATGGTATGAGTATGAAGGCTTTGTCATCATGCTTTGCTGCTCAGCATAAAAAAACATAAAGCTTCATACTGTGACATATCATCACAGTACTATCAAAACGGCAGAGCTCTGAAGATTCCTTCACCTTTTATGAATTATCCAAATAGCTTTGCATTTGTTGTAAAAGGCTGAGGAAAACGTGGACTTGCCAGATCAAACCTCAACAGATAAAAATTCAAATGGTAAAATTCCACAGACATCTAGATCCCTGTTGCTAATAAATATAAATATTTTACTTTAGTCTAAGATTTCTAAAATGCACTCTGGATAAGCACAAAAAATCATGCAAAATTCAAGTTTAAAGACTTATCTTCTAGTAACATCACAAACTGAAACAATATTTCAGCTAGTATTGTCCTTAAACAAAGTGTAAAGAGATAAATGAATGATCAACAGTGCCTTGAAACTGATCAACTTTATAAGTAAAGTGCATATAAAAAAAACTTTTTAGCTAATTGATTTAAATAGGATGCGTTCTGGGGGCCAGTTTTTGTGTTGAGTGGACTTTAAACACTTATTTCTTAATGTTGGATATGTTTCTCCAATAAACAAGATTTTTCTGTGTGATATATTTTAAGACTTTCACCCATATTTACCAGATATAATATAAAGGTACTTCAGTATTTTTTGGTCAAATAAATAAGTACTGATGGTTTTAGCTGTGAGTCCTTTTAGATTATTTAAACGAATTAAACTCTTAAATAGCTTAATTAAACACATCTTACCTGTGCTGATCATCAGGTTATAAAAACATCATGGCTGACTCCTGGCTTTGGCATCAGTTCTGTTCAACCAGCTTGATTACACTGGTCCGTCCCGTAGCACAGCTCGCCTGCGCAGTTCCTCTGTTACTCCAAAATGAAGGAATGGAAAGCAGAAACCAGGTGTCGGACCCAAATTAGTATCCCTCCATCTCAATAGGTCCACGTGGGTCCTCACAAGTCCTCGATTGTCAGAGTAGAAAAGGCTTAGCTTCTTTGCCTTGTGTATAAAAAGGTCCTCCACTGGGAGAACCATCGGCTACGTTTGGTCCACAGCTGCAGCACCACTTCTCCTTAACTCTGTGCCATCAGAGCCTTTGATTCTGATCAGCTCAAGTCTGGGTGACAAATGCTGCCCCGCTATCCTCACATCTTATTTTTAGGTCTTCAATCACAACTGTTGTCTTAAACCTGCAAAAATGACAAGAAAAAGAACTTTTAGAGAACATTTGACAGATTCTAATAAAGGCTAGGGCCTTTAATTTATTTCAGTGCAAACATTTATTGTTTTAATCGAAGCCCAAGAAGTTTTTACCTTTGGTTTATACAGACATTTCATTATTCAAATAACAAAATCTGAATTTAGTTAAATGTAGCTGTGTGAATGGACCGGGAATGTTCCGGTAAATACACAAATTATATGCACATCAGTACCTTGAGTACCTTGTACCTTGAAAACGAAAAGTACCTTGAAAACGAAAAGCATTCAGAACATAGAGAGTGCAGCAGATAAAGTGATGGGGGACAAAACAAAAAGCCTGCAGCACCATTCAGTCGCAACAGAATCCAGCGTCTCACTTTCTCTGTGAGTATTACCAACTCCATTTCAATATTGATTGCTCCATGAGTCAGAACAAGGCGGTCATTAATGAGTCATTTCCAGGGATTTCCATATCAAATTTCCAGTGGCCGTGACCGCTGACAATTACATTTTCTTTATTCTGTAATTCTAGCATTAAAAAATTCAGACTCTTCGATTCTCAGCTCCCCCTTTTGTATCCCCAACCACAAAAATCACCCCACCCTCCCTTCCTGTACCGCTCCTCTCTCTCTCCTCCTGCCAGTGCCATCCCACTCTTTGGCGCCTACTTACTTCCATCCATCCAGCTTCTATCCTCAGTCGGATTTCTTGGACTGTCCAACTTAGTGTGTGTACATCTGTGCAGTGTTTTCATCTGTTACAACCACAAACTTCAATGTACTTTTTGGGGGATTTTGGGGATAGACCAACACCAAGTAATGCATATTTGTAGGGAGGGAATGATTTTCAAATAGTTTAACAAATAAAAACCTGAAAATATTGGACATGGAGTATCTGTGAACATCAGACTTCAAGCCTGGCCAAACATTCTCTTTTGGATTTAGATGTGGACTTTGACTAGGACACTCGCATGAATATGCTTTGATTTAAGCTATTGCATTATAGCTCCGGCTGTATGTTTAAGATGGTCTCCTGCTAGATAAACCGGACTCCAGTCTTTTGCAGTCTTTCAAAGGTTTTCTTCCAGCATCACTGTTCCAGCTGAGGATGAGCATGACGCTGTCACCTTTTACTGCAGGGATATTGTTTCAGGATGATCTGCGGTTTATTTGTCATAGCATTTTGACTCACATCTGACAACAACTTTTTCCTACAACTCTTTCTTAAAGGCCAGACTTGTGGAGTGCACAGCAAATGGGTGTCTAGGCAAAATACTTGTCCCACCTGAGCTTTGGATCTCTGCAGCTCCTC
The DNA here is from genome assembly GCA_036173005.1 of Crenichthys baileyi. NCBI lineage: Eukaryota > Metazoa > Chordata > Actinopteri > Cyprinodontiformes > Goodeidae > Crenichthys > Crenichthys baileyi. The sequence continues at coordinate 74,319 of JAHHUM010001249.1, forward strand.
CAGAGTTACCCAGGGGGATTGGCTGCTTCTCTGATTAATATTTTATGGTGGGTGTTCATTGTCCTGGTAGATTTTCAGTTCTGCACTATTCCTTCCACTTTCAAAAGTTGGACTGAAGAGTGCTCAGTGACATGTCCAAAGCTTGAGATATTGTTTCATAACCTAACCCCGCTTTGAACTTCTCCACAACTTTACCCCGGACCAGTCTACTGTGCTCCTTGGTTTCATGATGCTGAACTGGATTTTTAGAGATATTGGCGTAAAGGGACCACGTATTCTTTTCCTTCAACTTGGACAATTTTGTATTACATGTTTGTCTACCACATAAAAGTCCAATAAAAACACTGACCTTTTTTGCAGTGCAAGTGTAAAACATTTGCACTGCATATCACCAGTGGGTTAGACAAGTACAGCCCTATCCATTGTTTGAAGCTTACTATACATCCATTATGCAACACTGGGTATTAAAAAGATGAAAATGAATGGTGTTCTCCCCCAGAATCCCCACTTAGAGGTTTACCTTTGCTCCTGACCATTTCCACATGCAGCGCTAACTTTGTTTGCACCACAAATAGAAAATAAACTTACCAAGAATGGACTGTTTTTATGTGAAAAAGGGAAAACTGCACATTATGAGTCATAACTGGAATTATGAGTCATTTTTTGACCCTCCCATCTTAAAACAGTCATGTTTTTAAAAGGAAAATACAGCACGTTTCTCGAATAAATAAAAATTTCTAGAAATGTCCCGCATCCTTAGATAACCTTCAAGTAATCGAAACAAATCAAACATCGGATTATAAACACAAAACGACTGCCGCACAAGATTACGTTCTACTGATTTCTCTAGGCAGTAATATCCTGACTCTAAGCTACACACACACACACACACACACACACACATGCTTCCTGTTGCTTCAAGTCTGACCACATAATAGTATTAGCTATTAGAGCTGCGAGAAAGTAAGAATGTTTTTTTTTAGCTGTGAGGGAAAGCAGAGAGAGAGAAGAAAACAGGGGAGCTACTTACTGATTAGTAGAACAACAGGAAACGAGAGGAGAGAGAAAGGTTTTCTTTATTGCAAGGAGTGAGCTTAACTAAATATTTTTCCTTCTGGAGCTCTGACTCAGTCGAGCTCCTGCTTAGTCATTTAACTTAATCACTGTCATTCGCTGCCTCGCTGTGTTTTATTCCGCATTGTGTGTTTTCTTTATTTCTCCACAAAGACTTATCTCACTTTTTTTTATTCCAAAAAACTTCAACTTCCCTCCCTGTGTAACTCCTGTTTCCCTGTTTCAGTTTTCCACTTTATCCGTCTGTCCTATCAGCCCATCAGCGGAGCTCCCAGTCATTTTCAAACCCTCCTTCTGTCAGTTTTTCCAACTGTCACTGCGGCTAAAACAGGCCCCATCCCCTCCACTCCTCAACGCCCAGAAGCCACCATCACCCCCCACCCCCCACCCCCCCAAGACCGTGTGTGGTCCGGTCCGACTATAGAACATTACATTGTTCCAGACAGGTTGGACTGCGCCACTAGCCAGCAGACGGAGGGAGGGAGGGGTAGGTGGAGAGCAGGGGTTCCTAGGGAATGTTTGTTTTTCTGTTTCCAATTTGGTCCAGCCCAAGGAACTCCACACTCCGCTCCGTCTCAAACACACCATTCATGACGGCCTGACGTACATGATTACACACAAACACCCACTCAGTAAGTCCCGGCTAGCTCACAGCACACACACACACACACACACACACACACACACACACACACGTGTGCAGATGTGTATATATATATGCACATACCCACACATGTTGAGATCCCTGGCTGCTCATGAAGTACACATGTGTACATATGTGAGCACTAAGAACAGATACGCACATGGCTCAGATTCATTTTCAATCTTTTTAACCATGAAAGCCCTTGAATTTATCTTTGTTCTCATCTTTTATTGTTTTCTGATTTGTTATTGCTAATGTCATTTCAAATGACATGGTGGTCAAACTGATTATGCTTTTTTTTTTCCTCATCTTTCCGACCCCTACACCCACCCACCTCCCCACCCCTCGTACTTTGGAAAATGATCGTCTCTGAAAGGCCTTTTTGATGTTTCTTGCTTCGTTTTTCGATTTGAGGTAGACAAAGTTTAAACCCCATGTTCCACCAATTAAAGCACGAAGGGACAATTTAAGGCAAAAGTGCACAGACATATCAGATGCTGACCAGTGACCAGGCAGTCAGAAACCCTAAATTCCTATGTTTTTTCTGATCAATAAACGCACCATACCAAAGCATTAACAGATAACACCAACCATACTTTTTAGTGTTGTTGTTTCTAAAGGAAGAAGAAAACTTATGAAAAAGGACAGTTAAGGACATACCATAGTGGTTTACAGATACTAAAGCAAACACACTTATTGCTAAAATAAAATACTATAGACAGTTTAAAATACCGTAACCCTTCCCTCACACACACAGGGAAATGTCGCCTATGCTTTTAATAAAAATTATTAAGGCCCAATCGTGGCAGAAAAGCTCCGAGAAATTTATTATATTTTGAAAGCTGTTTATTATTGTTCTTGAAGAGAAATCAGAACCAGCCAAAATCGGAATCAGCCGGTCAAAGCTTTAAAACTCTGGGGATAAAAAATTTGTCATAAACCTTTAATGAATGCATCTTTAGTTTTAGGTCTAGCTTCAGAAAAACAGTTTTAATGTATCTTAGTTTAGTTAAAAAAATGTAACCAACTTCACTTATGCAGTGCCAACAGTTGGATAACTGAGCTGAAGTCGAAAACCAACATGATCTGCTCTGGAAACATAGAGAAGCTTAAGTAGGTTGGAGGCTGCAGGTTTTTATCACTAAACTGACATAAATTTAACACTAAGCTAAATACAATGATAACAAGAAGCTAAATGCAGCAATAACAGATACAGATCTGATCCCCATTCCCATTTTAAACTTAAAGTTACTAAACTGAATGTGGTTAATTAGTAGAAACTATAAACCCGTTAGTAAATATGATCCTTGCGTGTGTATTTAAATTCAAATGATGTGTGAGTCATTAATACAATAAAAATTCATCACAGTTTGATTATTACAGCTAACAGGGACCTGCCTGGGTTTTAGGTGGGGATCTGTTGGTTTACAGTTCCTGTTTAGCCTAAACCCATGAGACACTGTTTTCAAATCAGAACCTTGTTGTCCACAAGGCAAGAACTGATTCCCGATACTAAGGTACATAAAAGTTTACAAAAACATACCATTTCAAAACTGCTACATTTTTTCATCATGCATACACACTCCAATCCCTCTGGGATTTTGCTCCAATCTCTCTGTCATCTTGTTTAAAGTGCTTTTAATGAGATGCCACACATTCTCTGGCTGTTTTACTTCTGTCAGGGTAAAACAGCACTTTCTTTTTACCTCCTGTTGCTAAGCACTACAGGTCAGCTGGCTGAAAGGTGGCTACCACACTCTCCAAGCTTAGAACAAACACAAATTTGGCTGTTTGAAAAATTTCCAGTCAAGGAAAAATCTGAACACTCATGATATGGAAACTAAGAGGGTGCCAATCATCACTCCAAAGAAGGTAATGCTTTGTTAAAAGTACAACTGGCAAGGAACAAGGGGTCTTTTAAGGAGCCAGCTGCAGTCTATGCTACCGGAGCAGATAGCCCAACTAATTAACCAGCAAATATCAGCTTGATAGAGTCCTAATGTCAAAAATATAATCTGGCAGTATAGGCATGTTTACTTGAAAACTACTACTACATTTACTGTGTCTTATATTTTTGTATAAGTGAGATGACTTAAGTTTGATTAATTTTGCAGCAATTTCAATTATAGTTGTTTTTTTGTTGTTTTGAAATAAAAGCAATTAGTACACAGTTCTATATCGTTACTTAACAAATTCATGAGAAACTGTTTAATTTCAACACAAGGCTCTCATACTATGACAATCTCATAACGGCCTACGACTGTTATGCACTGGCTAAAAGCTCTTTGTAAATACAGCAAAAAACAAATTAAATGAACTTCCTAAATTGCATGTCAATGTCTCCATATGTTTTTCAATAACAAGCAAAGTAATCTGGGAGATGAAAGCGTCCAAAACATTGGACTCTTTCCTAATGGCATATAGACGCAGTCCTAAAGAGGTAAAGTATACGAAGATCTGCCCCAATGCCTGCTCATCAAAAAGTGTTTTCATATTTACAAAACTAACCAAAACTTCTGAATTACAGCTGCTTGCCATGTTTGATGTGAATCTGAGTGTACAAGTAAAGATTCAATTAAAGTAATTTTCTGTTACACGGAGTTATGGAGGGGGAAATCAATGAAGGAATATGGTTTTACCTCTGTGATAGAAAATACTAATCATTCCCAGAGGAGGACATGTCAGAAAAAATGGACCCCGCTGAGAGTATTTGAAGAGCAGCTGACATTAACTACTGATGTCCATGTCAAAATCATTCACTGCTCACTCTCTTACAAAACGAACAAACAAACTTCAATTCCTAGTAGGTTTGTTTCAGCTATGAAATCAAAGTGCAGTAAAACACCCATCAGGTGAACTGGCTGCTCAGGCATGAGGGATATCAGCTTTGATCAGATTAATGTGAGGGAACTATGGGTTTTCTTGATGCAAAAGCGATATTGATAGGATGTATTTTTACAGTGAAGCTGTTAAGAAAATCTTAAATGATTTATTTTTTATTTTTTTTACATTTTGTCACAAATTCAAGACTGATACCATATTTATTTATGAGTAAAGTAACAGGCATGTCACCATACAATAAATCTGACTATATTAACCAAAGAACATAACCACAACCTATACAAATTCCTGATCATTATTCTCTAAACCGCATGCTGTGCTCGATAAACTGGTTTGCTGATAAGCTGCTCCATCTGGTACAAATGCACTTGCAGAGATAAACAATGGATCAAAACAGAAATACCATTATCATTTTTGTTATGAGAAAAGAAAGCATTGTGTCAGTGCTTCTTTGCTCAAACTTGATCAACCAGACCTTTCAGCTGCTTAAATGAAAGCTGAGGGAGTGGTCTCTATTCAGTGTTGCATACAATACCCAGATCTTTTAAGTGGTGTTCTGACAGTGGGGCACGTGCATGACTTTTTCCCATAATATGTTTCTTCTGAGTGCCTCAATGTGCCTGACATGAGTTTGGTTTATTCTCTGGGCTGTGAGTACAGGGATTATTTTTGGAATGCTTTCTTTAAAATACTTGTGAGAACATCCAAGATGTGCTTTAATCCAAAATTGAAATTAATTTTACTAAGTAAACCTTTGGCATGGTCAGGTTCTGTTATCAAGGTTACTGACCAAAAGGTAAATAGAGGACTGCTTCACATTTGCCAAAACAAATCTTGATGATCTCCAAGACTTTTAGGGAAATATTCTGTGGACAGATGAGTCAAAATGTAACTTTCTGACCCCTTATATATAAAGTAAAACTAAAACACTATTAAAAAAACAAACAAACATTTTACCAACAGTGAATCATGGTGGTAGTATGATGGTCTGGGCCTGCTTTGATGCTTCACAACCTGGAGGAATTCGCATAATTGTTGAATTCTGTTCACTGACAGAAAATACTGAAGGAAAATCTTTGGCCATCAGCTTGTGACCTTAAGCTCACACATAAGAGTCTGCTCTGAATGGCTGAAAAAAATCTAAGTAAAAGTTCTAAGTGGATTGAACCTGATTTAAATGCTGTGGCATGACTGTGAATAGGTTATTCATCCTCGGAAATCCTCTAATATAGCTGAACTGAAACAAATTAGCAAAGAAAGTGGGTCAAAATCCATTTACAGTGATGTAAAAGAAATTTAATGGCAGTTGTTGCTGACAATGGTGGCACAACCAGCTATAACATTTAGTGGGAATTTACTCTTTTACATAGGGCCAGGTTAGTTTATGCATTTTTCCCCTTAATAAATGAAATCACTATTTGAAAATAGCATTTTGCAGATCAGTAATAAAATGAGTTTGCTCTGACTAAAAAGCAAAAAGGCATAATTATTTTTTACAAGCAATTTATGTTGCCCTGCAGTAAAGTTCAGTCTATTTGAGTATATTTAAATTCAGTGCAATTGTGTATGCAAAACATCAACACACTATTAAACATGTCTCCTGTGCTGTTTAAAAATATTGCCTAAAAGACGAATAAAAATGTGTCTCGTAAAACATAAAGGTCCAAGCACAAAGCCCTGTGGAACTCCATGACTAATTCTAATGTAAGCAGGACTGATCATTTACATGACAATTTGTAAGACAATCGTGACATAATCCTAAAAACAAGTTTTCTGCATGGAGAAAAATATTTTTTTTAAATGTTTCTTTCTCCTTCACTGTTAAATATTTGCTGCCAGCAAACCTTTGTGCAGCAGGGAATAAAATAAACTTGCTGTCACAATCACTAAAATGAGAAATGAGTTTTCTGAGAGTTTGTTCACTAAAATAAGCTGCACAAACAAGAGCATTAATCAAAGACTTACAGTTTGTGACCTCCAAATGGGAAGTTTCGGCAGCAGTGGCCAAAAGTAGCTGCCATAGGCCTACTCTAAAAGACACTGGAAGACAATAACCAACTGATTGGAGCTGCTGTGGCTGGTAGTAAAGACAAACTTATCAACCACAGTCAAAGAAGCAGCTACTTTTGCCTCGTGAACAGTGTTAATATCCTGCCCTGATGTACGATAGCAGCAGGGAACCAAGAGCTGCATAAATCAACTGTTGACTGTTGATTCTGACCTTGCTCTACACAGCTAAGGCTCTCATACATCAAAAATAATGGAGAACAAACTCTGCTTCAGTGGTGGTTGTAGGCGTAATGGAAGGAACTAGTAGCTGCATAAATCAACATGTTGATTGTTGACTCTTGCTTTGCTTGTCTTTTCCGCCCCAAAAGAAACGGAAAACAAACTGAGACGCACATCAAACCGGCTGCCAGACATCGCTGATGATTTTCAGGACACGTGCACACAACACTGTACATCTGTGCTTGTGTGTGTATGTCACTGTGTGGTTCGTCAATGTCTGGCAAAGCCTGAACATTACGTCAGTCAAAGACACACACACAGAGAAGTGCACATTTACACTTTCAAGCAGATTTATACTCCAAAACAGGCTCTACGCTTGTGTCTACCACACTAGTTCCACTCCTTAAAGCATAGACATTTCCTGCAAGAGCAAGGCCCTACGGGAAAATTGCCTGGACAAACTTCAGATGCACACACACACACCTGCAGACACACACACACAACGGAACATTTCAAACCCACAATGTTGACATTATGCTGCTTTCCAGAGCCGTTTATCTGCGCACCAGCCAAGGGAAGTACTATCGGGAATCAACATGGAGAAACTTGTCGGACTTTGTACAAAAAACTGGATTGAAATCAAAATGTAAATCCATATATGATCATATTTTGACTGACTCACCATAAGTTTTAATGATGCATTTTATAGCCTGAAAGAAGGGGAATCGCCCATACCATTCTCCTATAAAATGTTAACAAATGTGCCATTTGATAAAAGCATGCAGCCCCATTTTTGTCAGTTTCTCACAATCCTTAATAAGTTCAGTCAGCAGGTCCTTATTCCGATGTAAAAAAGCAACTCTTTTAGTAATTAAAGACAAAATTCAAATTATAATTCGATAACAGAAATGCACTGATTAGAATTTTGTGGCCGATTTTCAATCTTTTCTTTTTTACTTTGACACATTTAGCTAATTCCAATATCTTTTTCTTTTTACCAGCATTCTACTTATTTTATTGTAGCGTTCACTAATTATTTATGCTACACCATATGTGAGGTAGGAAAACTGGATTTTACTGTTTTAAAACGTAGACAAAACATTTTTATAAAAACTGAACTTATTTTAGGCATAAGCATGGCTAACATTACTACAGTTTCCATATGTAATCACTAGAGAATGTAGTGCTGAAAGCTCAAAAGGTAAAACAGAGCAACTTTTCTCTATACCTTTTAGGCTTTCTGTTAACTGCAAAAAGTCTTGCTCTTGCTCATTCCCTCGCAGCCTGAATAAAAAGCAGATATGTCTTGACATGTCGCAGTTTAAAATGGCTTCTTATATCTCTGTGCTTCCTCTGAGTTGATTTGATGCACCACACTGACTCTGCAAATAGTTGCCTTTGAGTTGTCTTCTCTCAGTAACAGTGTCCACACTGAAGATTGTTGTAAAGACAACCTGTTCCTGGATCTTTAAGCTTCTGAACAGCCGGTGTCCAGCCAAGACTGATTAAGTAAAAATCTGCCTATTTCAGCCACCAGCTGATTTCTCTGAACACATCTAAATACAATGCAATGTTGGCTAAAGTGGTCTACAGATAATCAGTTTTAACCATGTAGGATGGTAAGGTCAGATGCATTTTTTTGTTTTCCTAATGTGGATTTCTTTGAAAAATGCATCAAAAATTGTGCTTTTCCATTTACAGTCAAACTGTGCACATAAAAGTTATTTGCTGGCTGACCGAACAAGTCTCCTCATACAGAAATACATCAGATTCAAGCTTTTTTTCAACCTCAAAGGGAATTTTCCGAAGATTCTCAGTTGTAAGTGACTGTTATGTGCAGTACATCATAGTGCTAGACTGACGATAATCTACAAGATTATCTCTAGTGAGTTTACACACAACTGCAGGGGCTCAAATGTATTGTAACACTATCAATCAATGGTTTCAGTTCATCTAACTTCCTCCACATTTCATGCCATGCATTAAATGTAACCCTTTCTTAGTATTTTTCAAGATAAGGTTTAGGTTCTTTGAATTCTTTGAACATCTGCCTTATAACATTGTGTTTTTTTATGTGAAGTTGTCCTTTCATACTGCTATATAACTGTAATGTGATTCAATAAAAAAAAGTCCAAGAATGGTTTGATTTCAGAATTCATGACATAAAACTGCTTTTGGGTTTTGGTGAGATATTTCCAAAGTGCATTTCAGTTTTCCATTATGCAGAACTAATCCTAAATATGTTTATAATACTTTAAAAACAAAACCATAAAGAATGCTTTCAGCGCTTTATGCAACAGACACCTTCCCTCCAGTTTTTCTGCACCTCAACAATGTGTCGTTGCTTTCTAGAAAACAATGACGATCTAGTCAAATAAAAGTTTTTCTTAACCTACTCTAAAATAAGAAAAACTGCACATCACAAACATTTTTAGATGAGATAAAAAAAATACACAAGAATAAAAAAGAGAGCGAAGACTTTTCCAGCAAGATGAAATCAGCCTCTGAATAAAAGGAAGAAGACTTTGTGTGCGTGAAGCAATAAAAAGCCCTAAAGCCACGTTGTAGAACAAACACCATGCCCCCCACTAGGCTTTTTCACCCAGTGCAACACACACTCCCACACATATATACACACAAACATTCAGGCCTGAGGTAAATTTAACTGTCAGCCGTAAAGTTTTCAACCATAGCAAATGATCTTTTGCCCCCTTTTCTCGCCCCACTTTCCCTCCTCCTCCTCTTTATGCAAATAGGTGTATCCTTCTGTTGCGCATCCGTCGTTCCAGCCATTAAATCGTCACTCTATTTCCACTCTGATTTTCATTTACATGTAATCCATCGTCATGTAAATCCCAGCTTCTTGTTTCACTTAATGTGTTTCAGACTGTTTTCTTTTTTTGCAGTCTATCGGTTCCTTCATTCCTCCCAGCGGTACGATGACCCAGAATCCCTCAGGAGGCTTTTTTTTCTTATCTCTGCCTTCCTACCTTCCAAGCGATGAAAAGATATACTTTCCTCTTCTGTCTATCTGTCCGTTCTTCCCCCACCGAGTTCCTCCCAAACAACCCACACACACTTCTGACTGTGGGCCTCTGACACCCACCTCTTCGTCTCTTGCCACAAAGGTCTGAAAGACCCCCAGATGTGTGCCCCCCCTTCAATTTCCATTTCAAAAAAAGAACCACCCCTCTCCCTCCATCATCCATCTATCCATGCATTCACTTTTTTCACACACACACGAAGGGAAAATTATATAAACGGTTATGTTAGTAACTTATTGAAAAGTACACTTTTCAGAGTTTCTCAAAAAATACATGAATATTACTTATAAGGTTCAACAAAGAGGAGTTCTGGACTTTTGAGCAATTGTACTATTAATGATAGAAGAAAACTTCCTCTTTAAGAGGCATTCTTTAAAAAACATGCTGACCATCAAAATCTTTCATATCTCACAAGAGAAAACATGCTGATGCCAACACATTTCATAGATCTCTAAAAGTCTCTTAGATTTTGTTTGAATGAATTCTGATGAATCATCAAGAAGTGCTCGGGAAAGTTTTAAAGAGAATTCTAGACAAATCAGGCATGAGTGCATCCCTTTAGTTAAAGGTAAAAAAACCTGTTAACATTTGGATGTTTACAGGCCAATTTCATAATTATTAATATAAACAGTTTGAGCCTATTGTGACTACTATTACAGACCAAAGGTAGCAGGAGTTATTAATTCTGATGCATTTGATAATTAGGAAAAAACACACATTTGATCAGTATTTGATCTGCTAATCGCTAAGCAGAGCCAATTGTGGTCTCTGATCTCTGGCCATCTGATTGGTGCATCTTTTCTTAACTAGCTTTCTGGTTAAATATCATTTTTTTAAATATCTCTTTTCATATATTTATATTTTACATTTCCTTACTGAGAGCAAGCAAAGAGGAAGCAACGTCTAATTAGTTTGTGTGAACAAACTTTGTGAATAAAGCTGATTCTGATTCTTGTTTTACATTAATTTTTAAAAAGATTACTGAAATGAACATGCCAAGCCTGTTAAATCAGTTCAAATGTTCTATCAACAGAGTTTTTACATTTTTTTTCCCAGAGTCCAATTGTTCAGATTTTTAAGATCCACAAAAATACATTTTTACAATTATGAAGCTTTGAAAAGAAAATCAAAAAAACATTAAATAACATTTTTCTTTTAAAAATCAACCTGTTCTTCTAGAGATTTTAATAGAGTAGAAACCACAGGGTTAAACTTTGTTCCAACCTCTTCTACTACCTGATTAACACACGTCCATGAAATAGATCCTAAAGCAAACTTTTTATTCATGGTAAGGTCCACCGTTTTTATTGTCTTTGGGTCAAATTAAACATGCAGAAAGACAAACTTAATGTTTCACATATGCCACTGACAACATTTTATTTGGTGCTCATGCAAAAAGTTGGCAACTCAGGTGCTTTGGTGGTCAAACCAAAAAGCACTGGCGCTACTTGAAAGCACAGGCTCCTTATCGCACTGTAACATTGTTATTGATTATTTCTTTTTATAAAATCTATATTTTAGACGACCTTGGTTGTTTAAGCTATTTCTTTTTGCGAAAACCGCATTTTTACCTTCTTTGAAATGTGATATACGAAATAATGGTCTGGAAATACACATTTTTACATATTAGAATACGGTGAAAAGGAAAACACTAAAAGACAATTCCAATAATAATGAGGTTTTTTTCACAGATATAAGGATGGGCAAAGCAATTAATTATTTTTGCAAAATTCGTGTACAAAAAATATCTAATATTTAGCTATAATATATGTTGTAATGAAGTAATTCTCCATGGAAATCAGAATTGGCTAATAATGGTATCGGCGAACCAGCCAAAAAATCTGAATTGTGCATGTGTAAATTATATTTGGCATTTGTTCTTCCTACCTGGTTTTGAAGTCAGTTGTGGCTTTTAACCAAAATATAGAACTTTGAGAAAGACTAAATCTGACAAAAATAAAAGTCTCACAACTATATTTGGGACAAAAGAAAGAGGTCTATAAAGATTTCTGAGGCTTAGTAGAGTGAAAGTGTTATTCTATGTTTGACATAGATGTGGTCAAGCATGTTGCAGATTTGGGACACCATCCTGAGTTGTTTCTTGGTTCCTTAAAGATTTAATTAGAAAATTAATGAGCTTTAAACCTTCTAAATCTCATTACAATCAAGATTTTTCAATACAAGCGCAATTACTGACTTACATTTTGTTTTCTCTGATCTAATGTTTTGTTCTTCTTGAACAAAAGTAAAAAAAATAAAGCTAAAAACATGTTTTTAAGCATAAAATCTAAAATTAAAAGATTTTATGACTGATTATTAAAGAATTTCTTTAATATGATATGTCAACACAAAACTATTTTAGTTTAGTGTCAGAGCATGAGCAACATCAAATAACTTCTTATGAGTTTAACCAGCTATACTTAAAATCCTTTGCCTTTTTATCATGTACAAAACAGGACAATAATACCCACAGTGGTAGTCCAATGACGGCAGCTTAACGCACAAAGAGCTCTATCGTACTCTAACATAACATGAGTCCAGGCCCTTTTAAAGTTTGTGTGGTTTGAAGTGAAGCCCTGTGGGCATCAGCTCAAACTGACTTCAGGGCGGCAGCCTCTAAAGCCCAAAGCTGTTCCTGCAGAATGTTTTGCACTATCAAAAAGGAAAAAAACGAAGCCATCCCAGCGTCATCCTGCAGAGAACAGGTGAGAGAATCGGCGGTGCTTATGCTCTTGGGTATTGCTGTCTCTCTAACTCCTTTAAATTTGGGCAATAATGTCAGGCTAGACCACAGCCATCTTAAAAAGTTGTCATATCTCTATGTGCTTTCTTCTTTTTATTCCTCCTGCTTATAGAGCAGCCAACGACGGCTACATGAATACCATAAACAACAGCCCAGACTGGCTTTTTGTGAACATTTTCTTACAGTCTACACAGACAGAAGCGGACACACAAAAACACATAAAAACGGAGAAACAACAGTGGTTAGTTTCTTGAAGGAATAAAAAAAATTGCTTAAATCAAAGTATTAATTTGGTGGGGCACAATAAAGCGCATACACACAGAGGAAACCACACTTTGACGGACTCATGCATGCACAGACTGAGGACAAAGACTACTTTGAAAAGTTACTCAGCCACCAGATGTTTCAGCCTGATCCCAGACTACAATACTAATAGGGCTGCAGCTACACATGTGTGTGAGCATGTGTGTGTCTGTGTGGGTGCAGGCCAAAGTTTTAAAAATGTGTCGCTTTCCAAAGGAAATATGGTCACGTTAAAAGTGCTTCTGCATTTTCAACGATGCTACACCTTGCTGAACATTTTACACTGAACAGACTCCAACAATTGAGCATTAACTGAACCGGTAGCATCATTCCAGGCCGATGTTTGATGATTTTTCTCAAGCTCTGACCTACAGAGACAGATTTTTTTGTAATTCCATTTTCTCTCTAAGGGATACGAAAAAGTTAAAAACAAACTTTAAAAAACAATAAAGAAATTTTTAAAAAATAACTTTTTGGGGGGATAAACTTACAGAGCTCTCCCTCTCACTGGGAGTCTAAAAATATTATTTCGCGGGGGTACTGAACAGAGGCTTTCGTGCCAATAAAATCCTGCAGATAAAGAAGTGCAATATTTCTTCTGCATAAGCCACAAAGAAGGGAAATATTTCCAAACTGCTGAATTTGTCTTTCTTGTAAGCAGGAAAAGTAGAAGACTACTTTCAGCCAGCTGACCAGCAGTGGCGTCGTCATGACGCAGTTTTTTGCTAGGCTGCGTTTACTAACCTAAAGTCATCAAACTGCCAGTCTCTGATCAAGCTGATGAAGCCGAAAACCTTCCAGAACCAGGTATCAGCAGGTTAATTGGCGAATTATCAGTAGGAATGACTCGGTATCAAGATGTACCGCGATTTTAAAAAATTTATTTAAAAAATGTTTTGTTTGTTTTGTTTTTAATACCTTTTTAATGTTTAAAGAGCATTTATTGAGATGCCAAAAAAGTGCCAGAGTGACCACATTTTTATTTGGCTTTATGGCGCATAGAGTAAATCAGTACAGCCCCCACTGCACTGCACTACTAGCTGCTGCGGCCTGCCAGTCAGATGGCTGAAAAAAGGCTCTTACCTATTATTTTCTACTGGATGTCAATCAGAAGGTTTTTCTATTTTATATTATAATTACTGGAGAAAAATCTGCTTCAGTCAAAATCGTATTCGGCAGGACAAACTTTACGGAAAACCAAAAATCGGTATCGGCTAGAAAAGGTTTGATCAGTACGCACCTTATCCAAATGTTATATTATTTTAGCAGCTGTAGGAACAACCGGTGGTTTCTCTATTTCAAAATCAAAGCAATTACATCATGTTTGATATTTTTGTGTACATTCGTTGTGAAAATACTGGGAAACCATTTTTACCACACTCTCATGAATAATCTTTATTAATGATTAGCCTTAGCCAAAATATGACTTAACACAGTGGGAATGTGAGTGTGCATGAAAGAGAATCTCACACATCACAAACAAAATCCATTACATTTTTTAAAATCCATAAAAGGTGTATTAGCCACCAACAATGCTTCACAGCTGTATGGCTCGCCCAGAATAAAATGCATGATTGCTGGAGGAAAATTGTGCCACATCACCATAGGAGAAAATGTGTTCGTGGCTGAGAAGAAGCACGATAGCAAACAAATGTCAGCAAGTATTTACACTTGAAATGAATGTTAAATGCAATCTTGGAGCAAGTAAACTCCCTTTTCTGGCAGTGATTACAGTACGATCAAGGGCACATGACACTCAGCAATCCTGGTAAAAAAAATAAAAAATGAGAAAAAAGAGGAAGCCAGACATTTTGAGACGAAGATGCAGAACATTTTAATAGACAAAGGAAAAAGTGAAGCGAACAGAGAGAATAAGATAAGAATTCTGAGTGTGTGTGCAGAGTTAACTGCATCCTCAGTTAACCTTCAGTACAGAAATAAACAATCAGCAAGTCTATTTGTTCCAAACCAAGCAGCGAATGAGATAGATTTGAAGTCAGCAGCTGCAGATAACAAGCATTAAACTCACAGAATAACTGATAGGAATCTATCAACAAGCCTGAACTGTCTGGAGATAAATACTGACTAATACTGCTACTGCTAAACATGCGATGCTGGGCACAGATATGCAATAGTAATGGATGCCGTATAATGAAATAGACAGGGGTACAGGGGAATGAGATCACCTGCGTTCAGGCAAGTGGCCACATCAAAAATACCCAACGGAAAACTCTGATGAAGGTAAACTGAAAGCTGATGGTACATGAGCTGCAGTTGGTTACGCACCAATCTGTTGCAAAGATCTTAGTAAATGTGACAAACAGCAGCAAAACGACGAGCGGGTTTCTTGCTTCACAGCGGTTGTTTTTTTAAAAGCAATAAATCAGATGGAAATTACCTGCTTGGGTCCACGTTGGATTTTCCAAACAGAATCACAATTTAAAAGAAAAAGAAACTCTGTGAGCAGTATTAGTGAAGTAAGCAAATAGAAAGAAAAAGGAAACTCGCCACGTGTGCCTATTCTGCAGCATCAACCAAAAAAAAAAGTGGGCATGATAAAATCACAGTCAGATTCATGCACACTTGTGCTGATTTCACATTTTCCCGCCATTACGTCTACCAACAGGTGTGAAAACTGCTCTACAGAAATCAGAAAAGAAATAAACTTTCAGGTTCAGTTTAGGAGCCTGTAATAAAACGCAAAGTATTTCAGAGAGTCTAAACGAGATGTGCAGCAGGCAAGCTTGCATCTTTGTAACTCAATATTACAGTGAACCTTTGCTTATGGAGCTATAATCCCCACTAAGTCCAACTTTTGTAGGAAAAAAAGAAACGAGATCTCTGACATAATGTCAACATGTATGTGTTACGTTTGCTTTATAAACTGAAGCATTTAAAGCCTAAATGTACTTTAATTGCACTCTAACAAGTGTAACAAGTGTTGCTTTATTAATGTTTGCTGCTTTTAGTATTTTTAGGTGTACTGCTTGAAATTAGCATCCATCTCAACACAGGCTGCAAGCATCAACATATTCTTTAAAATTGGAGTGTCCCGTGAATCAGTGGTAGAGGAGGCACACCATATGCCGAGGCTACAGTTCTCAATGCAGTTGTCCCCGGTTCAATTCCCGGCTCTGGGCGAATTACTGCATGTCTTCCTCTTCTTTTCTGACCCTTCTTCCTGTCTACTTACTGATGAATAAAGGCCACTAAAACCAAAAAAGATATTCTTTCATATAAATCAGGATTTTTAGAAATGTGATTTTTTTTTCAAGAAAAATTTTGTTTCAGGGGCATTTGCTCAAAGCTTTACATATATATACATATATATATATAAAAAAAGGAACTAATTTGATTTGGACACATTAGCAAGTAGCACAATGGGTGGGGACAGGAAGCATAATCTTACTCTAGAACAGTCAGAAAAATTCTACCTTTAAATTGATCAGATTTAATGAATTTGGAAATATTTCCATGTAAGGACCCACAAAGATATTCTTTTGGAAACAATAAAACTGAAATATTGTTTTAAATTCATACATTACTTTTTAAGTCTGACTCTAAATTCATTTGAATGACTTTGTCTTTTCTTGGGGTACAAATAAGATATAAGTGACATTTCTCTTAGCCACTCTTGAACATCGGTAAGGAAAGAGAACAGAAACCTAGCTACTACTCATCTACAGTCAGAGCAATAATTAAAACAGTCAAAAAGGACTTTAAATGTGACAAACAAGGCTGGACCAGTATGTCAATGCTAAACAGCTGAAAAAAAGCAGATCATTATCAATCAACCAAGGGCTCATTTCTAATTATATTTTGACGAATTTCATCAAGCACACAGCTGGAATTTCACCTCAGGTGTTTTAAACAAGGTCAAAACTCATCTGAGCTGTGATTGATAACCAAAAGTCTGGGTGGACAGGAAGCATCAAACCTGCTCGTACCGCTGAGTCAAAGCAGCCGGGATTTCAGAACTCAAAGCGCTGACATCAGAAGCCAGCAGGTTTCGTTTATCAGCTGCCTCGCGAGCCAAAGCTCCAAAAGGCTGTGATTAAATTCCTAATTATTTTGACACTGTGAAACTCAGATGCACAAGTTTGCAGCTGGAGCTACCTGCCGCATTTTTAGAGTTTTAACTGGCAGTCATACAGAGAAAAGTACGAGCAGCGAGCAGGTCTGAACATTACAAACGTTCGGTAACAGAGCAGACCGCAAGGCTGTACTGCTGCCTGCACCACCCCACTCATTTTGTACCCATTTAAATCAGCTCAACCACCGCCTATCAGTTTCCACTGTGTCATGACAGAAAGATTTCTACACCCTCGCATAATCTCCCAAATTTAGGATTTCTCAGAAAAACTGTAAAAGAAAACTCATCTCACCCTAAACCAAAAACATGTGCTCGTTATCTGAAGACAGACTTTAAAGTCTCAAAAAGAACAAAGACATTAAAAGACAAACTTGAGCCTAAACAAGGCTGCGCAGACCGCAGACGCAGTGGGGATGGCATTTTTTGGGGGGCCCTTTTGTAGCAGAAACTGACTTCCAGTAAAAAGCAAGAAGAATATAAGATCAAAATCCCTGCACTGCCACCAACTACGAGCCACTAATACAAAGTCACGATATGCAGTAGAAAGAAAAACAAAGTTAAAAACGATTGCGTCCTTGAGATATGAGCAAAAACAGGACACTGGGTAATAAAAAAAGTGTGATCGCAGAGTCGAGAGAGAGCCAGGAACCTTGAAGAAAGTTTTTTTTTTTTTTTGCTTCAAATAAAACTATCCGTGACAAATGGGTGTTTTCCTTTATCTGAACTGCAGGCAGGGCTGGGATGAATGACAGCTGATTGCTCTAATAGATGCTATCTTTATCCTGCTTACTAGAAACAACGAGAGTTAAAGCGATCGGAAAGTAAATGAATGGAGGCTGTGGTTTCAGATGAAGGAAATGTTCCGTAAATCTCCCTCTGGAACATGTCCGAAGACAGTTTATTTCAAAAGGACACCTCGGTGTTTGCATGGAGACGTTCAACAAGCGTCAGCTGAGAGCATTTATGAGAAACGGCTTCCCATATAACTAGTGTTACACAAAGGAAAGGACAAACGTTAAAAACTAACTTCTGTGGTCTCTTGTCATATAGAGGATAAATAAATATGTTTGATCCTTCTTTTGGGATTGGGAGTTTGTGGAATTAGTCTAGATTTAAAATACCGTATTAGTCTGTTACAAAAACAGCCTAAGTCTGAATTAGAAGAAGTACTGTAAAAAAACAAGGCAGATGTTAGGGTAGAATAAGGGATTTTAATTGATCTCTTAAATAGTAATCAACTAATGTAAGTAAATTAGAGCCCCAATTTCACATCGAATCTCATGTAAAGAGGTAAATAAAGGGATCTGGTACAAACATTTGCCTGAGTAGGTAAGAGTCAGTTACTGGTACTATCCAAGGCTCAACGGGTTTTTATGTCATGCTGTTCCTGTGGTTTAAATTCCAAATGACCAGAATTTTCTCTAACCGTAAGGAGAGCTCTGCCCCTCATCTGCCTTTTTCGCTGTGCACTGCCAGTCAGCTGGGTGACAAAAGGTCTTACAAGAATTCAGCTGTTTGGAAATATTCCCAGCCATGAAGAACACAAACAGTGCTAAAACTAAAAGACTGACACCAGTGACTCCTGTTGTTTTAAAACTGTAGTTGGACAGCTTCGAGCTGCAGATGGGATATGGAGCAGATAGCCTGACTATTGAACCAGCTATTATCAGAGAGAACTACTAAATTTAATTATATTTCTGCATCAGGTTATGCATCAAAAAAACAATCAATCAATGTTACACGTAACATTATTCAGGCTGTATTATGTACTGTATTATATTATTTTAGTAGCAGTAGGAATTATTGTTCGTTTGGTGCAAACAGCAATTTGCAGTTGTTGTATAAATACCATACTTTTTTGACTCAAGGTTAAAGTACTACAGGAATCTCATACCATCTGATGCCTAGTTGCATTTAATGTGGAATTTAGTATGTTCTCTTTGTTCTCAAAAGTTGGAATATGACAAAAATGTTCGCTTAGTTTGGAATTCTGACTGGGAAGTTTGGGGTTCGATGACCAGGCTCGAGTTTAGTATCCAATATGGCTGCCAAGCATAAACTTGAGGGTATAAACCAATATTAGTACTTCTGATGGTTTGTATGTTATTAAACCAGATATGGATATACAATTTCTCTCTGTGAACATTTAGTGTTCAAACACAGAAAGTGGAGAGAATCATATTACCAGCTTCTTTTGCTAATAGTTAGCACCACAGCAATTAGCAAATGTCATTGGCTTTCAGACTTCTAACTGAAGCGTCCTCTACTTGGGTGTGACGCCACTCCCAGATCTGAGCTCCAATGCAAGACAAATCGAGGGCAGCGATAGTACAACCCCTGTTGCTCCACAAGGTCATTTAGCTGCCTGAAGAAAGCATATCCTCCCAAACAGATAGCATGTGGCAGTTTTGATTCATTTCCAGTTGCAATAAACTAAGTGCAGTTTTGGGGTACAGGCAAAGGAGCAACCAAACTTTTTTAGTTAATGTTGCTTTAAAAGGCAAACATTTGTAGCAAGCTTTCCATTAGAGGGAAGCACCTAAACCATGTAATACATTTTTGCTTTTCATTTTTGTGTTAATATTATGATACTCTGCCATTTATGCTAGAGGTTTAAATTCAGTAAAAATCTCACACCAGTTTATGTCTAATCCTGTGAACTTTAGTTTTTGTCCATTTTTGGGTTGAGTTAAAAAATACATTTTGTGCCTGTTCTTTAATTATTCAAGGCAACCAAGCAAAATCACGCCTCTGTGGGTGAAATCGCTCGTATTTTTCCCCTTAAACAACTCAGACTGGGACCCACTTCTTTACGCTCCGTCTCAGACCGACCTTTCCTCCACCCTCAAAGCAATGTAAGCGCTGCTCCAAAACGACCAGATACAAATAACATGGCAGCCCGCAAAATCACTACAGTTGTTCCTCGTGTCTTCCAGAACGTCAAACCATCAATAAAACACGGGAGATACATTCCAGCTATAGTCGAGCGGGACGTTCCTGACTTTCCCTCGCTCCATGTGTTCTCTCTGCAGCTCTCTCTCAAAACTTTCTCTCTCGTTCCACCACAAGAGAGGCTTCACATATTGCAGCCATATGAGTGAGCCATGGCTTGCCTCCGGAGCCTATACACACACACACACACACACACACACAGAAAGGAATAAGCGCTCTGCTGTCTCCCACTCTGTCTCGCACATACATCCACAAATGAGTTTTACAAGCAATAGGCTCGCCTTAGGAAGTTGTCAACTGTTTTGACGTTTAATAGCAGCTACGAACAAGGCCGTAAGAAACAATGGTGTCCGATGTCCTGAGAGCGGGACGTTTCTTTTCTTTACCGCACTGAATTTACACATTTTAAGTGTTTACTGAAATTTTAAAGAGCCAGTAGTAAAGGTTTGACAGGCCTTATTATAAAAGTGATTAGAATTTATTTAATCTAGTTAAAGCGAAATGTCATCGACTGTGACGGGCAACTTCAAGTTTTATGAGATTCGGTAGTTGATTATAAGATTTTCATTTATTTAAAGCCTTAGGAATAAAACCCCTCATCCATGTCAGCTTTTAAAGAAAGAGTTGCAGAAGAAGAAAAAAGAGAAGACACGGGAATTTGAGGAACTGCGAAGAAATTTGTGATTATTACACGGAACCCATGGAAAGCAGATGTGAAAACAGTCAAAAAATATATGAACACGTGGAGCAGAAGTTTTAACAAAAAAATTACATGTGGGTAAATAAGAGTTTTTGTAATCTGATTTACCTGTGAGAAATTGTTTTAACTTTCTTGGTCAAAAAAAGAAAAAAAAATTATATATACCACAAATTAAATGTAATACATAATAATCTGAAGCTTTACGTTAACGTGAAGCACGTAAAACAGTGCTTTAAATGAAACCTCATCATCTTTCATTTCTCTGAGAGTCAAAAGCTGGACTGACGTACTCCGCAGGAATCTTCCCAACTCTCCCCGACTCAGTTTCTGTGCTTAGGGAGAACTTTATCAGTCAGAACTTAAACCATTTAAATCCAAAATTGAACATTTGAAAGTACCTTTAGAGTGTCATCTGAATAACTTTTGAAACTAAGCGTGCATCTTTACTGGATTAATTTTTTTGTCCAGTAGGAATAAGTGTTTGGAGACAGTTAATAGAGAAGTTTAAGAGACCTGAAATGTGTTTTACAATTCGAAACGTAAAGGTTATCTGCTCAGTAGAAGCAAGGCAAGTTGTTTTTATGCTTTTAGGGGAGCTCTGATTTGAGAAATCTGGTGAAGGACTACTCCTTGCAGCAGCTCTGATAACATCAAAAAACCAACCGAAGACTGTCCCTTAAAGTGGCATGCATTGCTATCCAACTTATTTACACAGGAATTGCTAAACTGAATCAACATGAACTAAACAAGAAGAACACAGACTCTGACTGTCACAGAGAAGTGGAAGTTATGTGGATAGTTAGTAAAGCAAAGTAACCACACAAATTAAAGGGAGCTGTGCTGTATATTTAGTTACATAGTAATCTTAGTGCAGGGTTATGTACAATTCAACTTAATAGTTTTTACTCCCTAATATTCTCCAGACTTGATAGTTTTACAAAGTTTCTATAAAAACTTCCTCGGCTTCCCCCCTATCTTACTGAAAGATCTTTTCTGTAAAAGTTGTCTGGGAATTGCAAAACCAAACCAAATGAAGAAATAAAAAGCTTTCTCCTTATCACTCACCTCATTAGACTTAACGCAGGCGGTTCCTAAAGTGGATGGTTGTCTGATAGATCTTTTTTTGTCATAAAATATTTTTTCATCATCAGCAGTGCCTCCTCCAGGCTCCATCTAGGTTACCATTGGATTTGATTTTAAAGGTATCTCTCTAGTTTTCTGAGTAAGTTCGTTTTGGATTATTTATTTATTTTTTTGCTTTTAAAGTAAAAACTTTAGGTAAAAGTTGACAGTCACAAGTTAATGTATTCGAATGCACAAATGGACATTTTAAATACATTTGGAGTGTAATCCAAGTTTATTTTTAGAGCGAAACGTGCATTGTTAAAGAAAAACAGTTCCACAAGGGTGTATCTTGGGGTCATCTGTCTTTAAAGTATGTGCATGCTACCCTTCTACAGGCAGCAATGTTATAA
Source organism: Crenichthys baileyi (assembly GCA_036173005.1). Taxonomy (NCBI): domain Eukaryota; kingdom Metazoa; phylum Chordata; class Actinopteri; order Cyprinodontiformes; family Goodeidae; genus Crenichthys; species Crenichthys baileyi. The sequence continues at coordinate 96,416 of JAHHUM010001249.1, forward strand.
ATTAAAACTAAACTGATACATTTGATTTAGATATGAACAAATATCTGTATTACAAAGAAATCTACCCAACTTTCCCAAGCCATAGATTTTCTACAAGGTAAACATTAAGGAAACTTTTTCACAATAAAATGTGCTATACGTTAACTATATCAACTACACACGGATTATAAAAACTTTTTCACCTAAAGCAAAGTTGCAATTTGGAGAAATCTTTATTTCATTGGCCTGCATTAGCTTTTAAGTACATTACAGGGGGTTATCTGCTAAATAAAAGCAAGGCACGTTGTTCAGTAGTTTTCAGGCGGCTCCGGTGGAGGACTGTGTTAAAAAAGCTCCCTTGCCTCATTGTGCTGCCTTCACATACCCTGCTGTCCCCACAGAGTTGTCATGCCTACCCAGCACCCTTATCTCAAAGGAACATCACAGTTTGTTACGACGAGAGGAGGGGAGGTGGAGGGGGGGGGGGGCTTTTTAAAAGTTGAGTGGAAACGCAACTCAGAACATGAAACGTCCGGCCAAAGCTAAATAATATGTAATAGGTATATAACTGGGACCACCGTCGAGCTAGTGCGCACTTGTTTGCTTTACCGTTGATAAGGGAGGATGTGTCGACAACTCAACATCCACCACGCCGCTCTTCGACAATGAAAACAGCGCGATAGCGAATAAACAACACTTCTTTGATGTGTAAATCCGAAACTTTTGTGTCGCCTTTTAGCCCCAATAAACTTCAATGAGCTGAAGAGTGACGTTTTATTTTTGTTTGTTTTTGTTTTTTAGCTTGCAAACACTTTCTGCCGTGCGTCAGAAATCTGAACTTGAGTATCAAGTTTGCAGCGTGAAAAGTTATCAATGAAAGGAATGACCACAACAAGCTAGTAGTTACACAGGAGCTACTTTGTAGTGACAGAAATCACCCCGGAGTTTAGCTGCCTGCAATCACAATCAATCAGGACGCCACTTATCGTAAACTTACAAGCGGAGACCCAAGAACTTACAAAAAAAAGAGGAAAAGCACAAACCTACTTGAGGCGACTCCAGGTTCCCCCCCTTTTGCTTGCTTTCTGCTTGTTGTTGGCTTAAGACTTAAATCAAAGCAGTAGCTTGTTCCCGGTAGCAGCGGCAGCAGAAACAGCCCCCCACAATTCGTATTAGTGTGGCGTTTGGGTGTCCTAAGCTAAATGTAAATTGCCATGTGAATTCAAAGCGGTGCTCCCTCCTCCTCCTCTTCATTCAGCAGATTTCCCCCCTCCACCACCACCGCCCCTCTCTCTCTCTCTCTTCCCCTCACACCGACGCTGCTGCTGCTCAGGCCGTTAGTTACATAAGACGCAAACCGACCGCTGCCCGTCGTAAAACGGCTACATTTTGTCTCCCCCTTCATAATCGCTTCCTTTTAGAACGAACACATTTTCATCGGCTGACTCGTCGGAGAGCACATCTCTCGTCGTCTGCGACTCCAAACCTGCATCGCTTTGTCTATATATATATATTGAAAATAATAATAATTAAATCAAAGGAGAAGCTCATGCAGAGTATTTGTAGCATTTGTATTTGTATGTATGAGTCCTTACCTGTTGATCAAAATAAGCATTAGCCTCTTTTCTCTCATGAGTGTGTCTCTTTCAGCAGCCTGTAAAGATGGTGGCTGGCTGGCTGGTTCGTCTCTTTGTGGGCTTTTTTTTTGTTTGTTGATGATGTCGGACGGGGTGACTGTGTCTTGGCTGTCTCTTTTTTCTCTTTGGTCAGAAGGGGGGGGGGGGGGGTATGGGGGGGCGAGATAGTTAAAGGCTTCGCTGCAGCACATAAACTAGGCTAATACCGACTGATTAGTGGGTGAGTTTGGCTCGGGTGCTGCTACATTTCCGACGCTATAGTTAGTTTGTTATTCATGGAGTTAGTGATCACAGCAAACCAAAGCAGGTCAGCTCGTTATCTTTTTTTCAGTTTTTTTTCTTTTCTTTCAGACTAGTGTTATCGCTTTGCTGTGACAGGAGCTCTCCGCCTGTCTCTCTGTAGGCATTACGTCAGAGGAGGAAGACACAGCGGCTCTATTAATATCAAGAAGCCACCCGAAGACTCACTCTTAAAGTGACACACACTGTTATCTCTCTCACTGATTTACACATACAATGAAGGACTGAATCAAGAACTCGGAATAAGGTTTGTAGTTGGTAAAGCAAAGAACCACTCAGCCAAACCAGAAAAGCGGCTGTCTGTTTAGTTGCTCAGTGTAACATTTTGCAAAGAGTATTGAACCAAAACAACAAACTAAATGAGTTAGGACCTAAACAAAATCTGGATGTTAAATTTCCGTTGTTAACGGTGCCTCTCAGTTAGTCAAGGATCTATCTTTGTTAACCCTGGGTTGCATACTACTACCAGATTAATATTTGAAGATCTTCACAGTTCCCCTCTGTCTGCAAAAAGCCTAAAACATGATAAAATCACCCGTGTCACACAGTTTTAAAGGTCAGGCAGACGCTACAGATCAATTAAAGCAGATTTAACAATATACATATAATAGATATATCTAGCAGTAATAGCTAACCCAGAATGTAAAGGGAGATGCAATAATAGGAATTTGCATTATTTATTGTTCATGCACTGACCAGATACCTTTTTTCTCAATGCCGTTGTACTTGTGTGACAATAACAATAAAGGATTCTGACATCCTTCCTATTCTGAGGTTATGGTCATTGTATTACGTTTGTTTCTGTTTGGAAATGACACTGGCAAGTCCAAAAAGATAAGACAAAGAGCAAGGGGTGTCATTTAAATATGTGTAAATTTGTATTTCTCAGTATTTATTAACATTTTCACAAAATATTTTGAAGTTTAATAAATAGAATAACACCATTATTTTTAATAGGAGACATTCCTTAGATAAAATACATCCTCTGTAATTATAATTGTATGGATTTGAAGGGAGTTATTACAGCTTTAATTAATTCAGGGCTATACTGTTGTGGTATATTGTAAACTGTTATAAATAAGTCTTTTTTATGCTCTCTGCAGCTGGTGGAGGATTCCACTGCCAAACCCTTTCCTTAATCATGAACGGCCTTGGACACAGAACTATTAAATAGTAATTATAATAAATATTTCGTCAGCTATTCGCTAGAAAATTCTAATAGAAAAACTAGATGAATGCACTACCGATTTCAATTTTCAACTTATATAGAAAAAGTCCTTTTTTTTCAGAGATTAAAGAAAAAGCAGAATGGGTGCTACATACCTTTAAAAGCTCAAACACCAAATCATGAGTACTGTCTTTTTAAATTATTTTCAACTGATAATGTGTCCTTTAACTTTACAGGTGTTTGGTGGGGAGCTTATTTACTAACTTGTTTTTACTTTATCTACCTCTGGAAAACTCTGAACAAAATTCTTGTTACATTTTATGGCAGGTAGAGGATCTTAAATGGCAGGTGAAATTTGTTACTTTGGCATTTTGAAAGAAGCGTTCATGCATTCATACTGCTAACATTTACCCCTTTTGCCCTGGTTCCTCTCTGGCCAATATGTGGTTTAGCAACATCTGGACCAGCAACATTCCCTCACTGGGCCAATGCAAAGAAACAGACATTTATATACCCTCATGCCAACACTTATAGGCGGTTAGAATCAGCCTATATAGCTTTATTTGAATGGTGGGAATAAACTAGAGCACACAGAGAAGCCCATGCTGTCAGAGGAAGAACACGTAAGCCTCTGATCAAACGCTCAAGCAAAAGAGATGCACAATGATGACTAATATTAACATTACACTCTTTAAAACCCTTTCACTCCGTTGTGTTTATAAATTGAATCTGGAATTTATATTCAGGCTTTTTATGTCCTAAGAAGTCATTAAATCTCTTAAAAAGTCTTAAATACATTCAGCCTTCCATAATAGGTCTTCAGTTACACTTAGTCATGTCCTAAATCGGTATGTTTGTTCATTTATTGCTTCCTCGTTTGACCTTTGTAAACTAATTTATTAATTTATTTTATATTTAAAAGAAATGCGCTGATGGCATTCAGTCCTCCATTTATGGTAGTTCTGGCTAAGAAATGTAAAGGGGATGTTATACTGTAAAATAATTTCAAGGTTTATTCACCCTTTTCTCCAAACCTTTGGGTGATGTGCCCCTGAAAGGTTCTTTAATTTTATTTTTTTATTTATTTATATTTTACCCATCTTCTAAATGCAAACACTTGCTCTCATAAGTGGGGCTTTGTTATGGACGTGTCATGATCCTTAGGTTAGGTTTTGGTTCCTATTTTTTATTATTGTTCATTGTGTTCCTTATTTTGCTATACTCAGTGTTCATCATTAGTTATGTTAGTTTTGTTATTTTTTCCTGGTGCTAAGTTTCTTACTTTATTCCATATGTACTCTAGTTTATTTTCCCTTAGGTTTATATTTGTCTTTCCTTCTTTATTTTGTGTTCTGCATGTGTCTGTTTAGTTCCAGCGTCTTCCTTCAGTTGCTCAACCTTCCCTCTGCACTCCCACTGTGGCAGTTAAGCTCATTCTGCCCACCTTTGCCTGCCCATACCTTGATCACCCTTACCTGTGTTTGACATGCCCTCTCCCCCATTTTCCTCTGTATATAAGCTTGTTGTTGCTTATTGTTGTTTGCTGGGTTCTGCTGTTGGCTTACCTGCTCCATGCCCGTTGCTCCTCCTCATGTGCCATGCCAGTTATTTCCCACCATGTCTCCAGTGTCCAGTGTTAAGCTATAAGTTTGCCTTTCTATAATTAAACATTTTTCTCCACATCTGGCTCCATTTGCACTTGGGTCAATTTGCAAACACACAATGTAAGAATGTCCTCCAATCAAACTAGACTGCAACATCCACATGGAATATTTCCTAAATATTCTGAGTGTTTATGGTGGATATTTATATATATGTGGCCTCACCATCAATTGTATCTACCTAAAAAGTGCTGTGCACAATTTTTTATTATTTCCTTTTTATAAAATACATATTTTCTTTCCAAGCTGTTGGACATTCTTGTAATCCTTTTAAGTGGATTTTTTCTTAACAGTCACATTTGGATCAGAAATTTTACTGAGAGAGAGAAGATATGTCTCATATGTCGCAGTAAAATGCTAAAAACAATATTATCTTAATATCAGTCATGATCTTAGGTGGATTCATGACTAAGTGTGAGGATTATCCATTTCCTTATTTTACTGTAGGCAATTTAAAAGTGCCAGTCAAATCTGATCAGAATACAGCACAATCTGCCACTCATGAAAAGCAACAAATTAACACAAGGGAAGTTCTTCAGCTGTGAATATATGGCAAAAGTAAATAACTGGAGAAGAATACAACTAAAGCCAAAATCCACGGTATAGCCATTTCCAAACTGTCCTTTGAGTAAGTGTTGGATTATCTCTTTGTTAAAATTCCCACCACCACCAACTAAGAAATGGAACCACCTTTAAGGTTTATAGGAGCATTCTTATCAGATCTAATTTTATTTAAATAATCATAAATGTTACTTTAAATAATTGAACTGCAATTGTTAGACACATTCCCTGAATTTTGTAGCATCTTAAATGACTTAATATTACATGACTGTTATAGCGAATGCATTACATAGTCTGTTGAAAAAAATAATTAAAAAACAGTGCATTATTAGACAAATTGCTAAATAATCGAGTGCTCTTGCTTGCTATGTGGTCGTTTTTTTCTTGGGATAAACTGGAGACGTGGGATGTGATTACGTTGTAGGATTTCGTTCAGAATTAAAATCTTGATATATAATTTGAAGCTCTAAATGTAAGAACTGTATCAGTCTCAGGCTCTGCTGTTACTTAAAATATGACTACTTTACATCTAAAACAGCGACAAAAGTTCCAGTAGATCAAGCCTTATAAAGGTAAAATAAATGCTGTGAATCTGAATTTTATTTATATATTTTTATTTATTTATTTATGTATTTATGAAATTGCGTCAATAATGCAGAGGTGTTTCAGGAAGCACTATAAATAACGAATCTGACCTTGTAAGTTCCGTGGAAAGCAGACTTATTGGAGGAGTCTCTTCCAATCATTCCCTTCACAAGCTTCCTCACTTCATGACCTAAGGGAGGAAACTACAGTGAGTTTTTTAGTGGGGTTCTTTTCTCCACATGCTGGCCTTCAGAAGCCAAAGGTAAGAGTTTTTTTTTTTTTGCCAACAGAGCCGGTTCTGCAGCCTGCAGGCATACATGCAGCTGCTGCTGCTGGATCCAACACCTCGGAAAACATTGAAGGCTCCGCAAAAGCTGTGGGAAAAAAATAGGAAAAAGAAGAATTGTCACTCTGGAGAAATACAATACCTGCAACCTGCTGCAGGTCTCCTACATAAATCTCTAAACACACTTTCAAATTTTTGAATTTTGTTAAGATGTTTTGTTGGGCATCATCTATCTCTGTCATCTTTGTTTTTTCATCAGATGTACCGAGGGAGATAAATAAATCAATAAATCCATGCGTCTAACACCGCAGACACAATCTTGTGTGTTTTGCTCCCTTTTTTTGGTATTATTTTGTGAATTTTCTAACTCTCTCACCTTGACTTAGAGTGATGTTTTCAGGTTTCTTCAGGTATTTATTTTCATGACAAACTCTCCCACTCTATGCTGAATGGGTTTGGATCTTAAGATTATTGCAAAGATTTACTAGATTAGCATTACTTCAGCATGTAGTTAACCCTCACAATATTATTAAAATCTCACTTTTTAAATTTGAGCAGATTTTTCAAAACATGTACATCAAAAGTACATTCATGTAGCATAAATCCAGTTGTTCTGTGAAGATCTTCGAGGCTTGTTAGAGAACAGTACTGAACAAACAGCACTATGAAGCCAAATGAACACAGAAGACAGCTCAGCGAGGAAGTTGTGGAGAAGTGTAAAGCTCAGTTTGGTCAAAACAATATCCCAATCTTTTAACATCTCAAGGGGAACCATCCAATTCATCTTCTGAAAATGACAAAAAAAAGTATGGCACAACTGCAAACCTACCAATGCAAGGCCATCCACCTAAAGCAACAGAATGGGAAAGAAGAGAATTAGTGAGAGAAGCAGCCATGGTAACATCTGGAGGAGCCCCAGTGATCCACAGCTCAGGTGAGAGAATCTGTTGATTGGACAATTTTTAGCTGTGCACTCCACAAACTTTATGGAATGAAGCAAGAAGAAAAGCACTGTTAAAGGGAAAAATAAAAAAACACGATACGTACCATTTGCATTTTTGGCACAAGCCATGTAGGGGAGACAGCAAATACGTCGAAAAAGGTGTTCCAGAGAGAAGAGACCCACATGCAAAATGCTAATTGGAGCAAAACTAATGCTGCACATCATAGTGAAACATCACAGCGGTGAAACGTGGTACTGGCAGTATCATTAAGTGGGTGAGCTTTTCATGGTTGAAAACCTACAAGATGCAAAAGACTAGAGACTGGGGCAAAGGTTTACCTTCCATCAGGGCAACAACCATAAACATACAAATAAGTATGTTTCATTTTATTTATATAGCACCAATTCGCAAAAAATATTGCTTCAAGTCACTTTTACAAAAGTCATTTCAATCCAATAATACAGACTCAAAGTCAATTACATACATTCCAATTTGATCCTAGTTATTAAACAGTGCAGCTAAGTTCAGTTTATTATTGAAGTTAGTTAAAAGGTTTTCTGTCTAAGGAAACCCAGTCGATGGGATCTATTCACTGTCTCGCAGCATTTACTCTTCCTTGATGAGCATGTAGGCAATGACAAGTTGCTTGCATTGTGTCACTGACGTTGCAGCAATCCCTCATACTGAGCATGCATGTGGGATGGAACCACAGTGGAATGTTTTAGATCAAAGCACATGTATCTGTTTACATGGCCCAGTCAAAGTCCAGCACTAAATCCAACTGAAAATCTGTGTCAATCCTTGAAAACTGAACTTCACAGACACGCTCCATCTAATCTGACTGAGCAAATAAAATGTGGAAAATCTCAGTCTCTAGATCTGCAAATCAGAAAGACATACCTCAAAGGCTTTCAGCTTGAACTGCAGCCAAATGTGACTACAAAGTATTGAATGAAGAGTTTAGAATACATATACAAACCACCATTATTTTTGTTAAAAACCTGCATCATTTTCCTTGATATTCATCATTCTGTGCTATTTGGTGTTGGTCTATTACACATGTATATAATGAATGCAATGAAATGTAATACAACAAATATAAAAAAGGTCAAGAGTAGAGAATACTTTTCCGAGATGCTATAAACCTGTCCGTTTTAGTTTTTAAGGCAGCAGCTTGCTGATTTGTTCCAGTAGGTCATTGGCTGGCTGCTCTAAAGACTTGCTTCTTCGGAGACTGCCTGGTGATCTGGAGTGTTTTGGAAACAGCTATCCTGCATTTCTTATTTGTAAATGATTTTGCAATCAAATGCATTAGACATGTTGTGCTTTCTAAAGTATAGCTGCAGGAAAAAATGACTCGTCCAAAGCTTCTTGGTTTTCTAAAAGGGTCAGCACCTTAACACTGAGTCACCAAGTAGTTCCACCCTGCTTTTTCCATTTTCCATATTAGAGTCTTTAATTTTGTAAGTTTTAAAACTCTTTCATTTTTATGGTTTCCAAAGAAAATTGAATGTTCTCCTCAGAAAAAATGTCTTCATACCCATGACCCTCACATTTCTATTGCTATGAAATATTTTATTGATTCAATATATTATGAATTATTTACAGCAGTGTTATTACAAATTCTTACCTTGGAAATACCAAACAGATAACTCAATAGTGAATACTGAAAACATTTAAATACAAATTGAATGTAATGGAGTATTTATCCTTTATTCACTACAAATACAGAAATAAATCTGAATCTGCTCAGTTTTCCGTTCATCTGTTTAGCACCAATTTCCTGCAAATGTCATACAAAGGAAGTTTACAGGGCAAACAGGTGAAATTCATGTCCAACCTTATGGAATCCAATACACACCAAATTTATTACAAATCCACACAATTTACTAAAATCTAACCCAATTACATAAAAATTCAAAGCATTTTGATTGAAAAGCTTTTAGTGACAGTACAGCACATGGTGTTCATTAATGTAGGTTAGATCATTGAAAAGCAAATCAATGAACTGGTGCAAATTGCACCCATAAACCTTGAAGAAATTTAAAATTTGTTGTTGTTTCATTAATTCCACACGGTTTGAGTCAAATTGGAAAGGAAATGAACAGTTGCTGAACAACTGCTCCTTTCATTGCTAATTTATGAGAAATACGTCTAATCCAAGGACAGCACTGCTTAGCTGGCTCATGGTGATTTTGGCCCCTTCTTTACCTGACCTCATTTATGCTGCCAGCAAAAGAGCATCTCTTACAAATGGCTTAAGTTTGCGGTAACTTATTTTGACTCAAGAATAAACAACTGTTTTATGAAAGATTATTTTTGTAAAAAGTGAGGACGAAGGGTGTTTTATGGTATATCAACTCAAGTCTTCAGGTTGAATTTAAGGGACAAAAAAACAATGATTTCTTTCTTTTTAGCATTGAGCTTAAGGCATTTCTAACTCATTCACTCAGTGATATCATGAACACACTTACTCAGTGAATGTAAGATAATGTGGTTATATGGTGACACAGAAATATAGCATTCTGTATCATGAGCATAGATAGGTTAAAGTATGTTGTATGCTTGGTAGAGCATGTACAGAGGCCCAGGAATGGAGCCTAGAGGAACCCCTGATGTGATCTTTAGTTGCCCAGATTGATAACTGCATTCTTCTTCTTAAAGGGGAGGAAAACCTAATGTGTTTATGGTGTTCAACAGAATAAGTGCATTACATCCTATTAAGACTGCCCACATATCCCTACAGTCCCCTGCTGTGTTTTGAATAATTACCTATAGTCCAGTTATGAGTTCTTAGAGACTTTCCTTACTGTTAAACTTTATTTTTACCTAAATAAATGCACAACTTAAACTCAGTATTTTGCATCTGCAACTAACTAAAATTAAATTACATGGACTTTAAGGGAAAAAGATGTGCATTGAGCAAGCTATTCTGCTGTATTACATTCTGTAAGCAGCAGATGAAATACTTTAGAAAAAAAAGAGGCAGAAGTATATGAAGTCACAGCCCAGATCTTAAATACTATTTATATAAGTGTTTAATTACGTGAACAGCTTATCTGTATACTGCTGTAAATATTTATTGTAGTATTGCTATATTTCTTACAACACTGTTCACATCTTTATAGCACATAAAACTTTACTATGACAATTAAATTGTTGCTGAATATTATCACATAAAGTCAGTCAGTCATTTTCTACCGCTTATTCCATAGTGGATCGCGGGGGAGCTGGTGCCTATCTCCAGCAGTCTATGGGCGAGAGGCGCGGTACACCCTGGACAGGTCGCCAGTCCATCACAGGGCAACACACAAACAACCATGCACACACTCATTCATACACCTAAGGGCAGTTAACCTAACAGGCATGTCTTTGGACTGTGGGAGGAAGCTGGAGTCCCCAGTGAGAACCCACACATGCACGGGGAGAACATGCAAACTCAATGCAGAAAGACCGGGAATCAAACCCAGGATCTTCTTGCTGCTAGGCAACAGTGCTACCAACTGCGCCACCGTGCAGCCCATATCACATAAAGTACTTAAAAAAATGTTTTTTTTATTTTTAATTGGAGTAAAAGAAGACAATTTTAACAATGGTGAAAATATCCATAAAGTGTAGATCTCTGTTAATCTGTCACAAAATGTTTTTGACACCAAAGTAAAGCAGAATGAAATACTAAATAATATCAAATATTATTATGTCTTTCTCATGTACATCTAGGAAAATGTACCGCAAGTTGTTTTATGTTCCTTCTTTTAAAAACACATTTGATGTTTCAAACATTTTAAGCAACATAACACACATAACAAAGCTGATCTGAGACATGCAATATACATATTCTATACATTGTTGGATTGGTTTCTAAATAACATTGTTAATACATGCAAAACATTGTATGTTTTCAGAAAGTTGGTTATCTTGAAATTATAGCATACAGTAATGTTCAGTGGAGCTGCTCAAGTTGCATAAATTAAGTTAGGGAGATTTATGAAGATAACATTTTGCCAAGGTTGTATTAGTTCACCTTGTAGACAAAGTAAACAGTTTTTTTTTTGTTTTTCCTCTATTTTTTTAATCTTTTTGACCACAATATCTTTCAGGAGGACAGTCAAACTGAAAGACAGCAACCTGTGGTGATATATTTAGCATTCTTGTTGCTTTATTATAGAAACGTTTTATGAAACTTTTAACAGGTCTAATTTACCTTGGAGAAATAAAAATAAATAAATCCCTCATGAAAAGCTGTAAAAACCCATCTAAAGTCCACATTGATATGGAAAAAAGAAGCCTATGTCAGGGAGATTAAAATTATTGTCATTAATATAAAATCCCAGTGTCGGCATGACAACTGTAGTGTGTAAAAAACATAAAAGTATAATGGAGATTTTATTCACCCATTACATCTTTCTTGATAAATTTCCTACAGGCTCTTTGCGGTGAGAGGTATCATTTTTCAGTGCCATCCATCACAAATAGTCCGATCAAATAAAAACCATCCTACAGAGGATCGTAATATTTGAATATTTGCTCACCTGAAGTAAAATCAAAAGTTTTAAAAACATATCACTGAAATTGAGAATAGAACAATTTCCATAAAATGAATTTATTTTTCGGAGTGGCCTTGAGATTTTAAAGGGGTAGATGTCATGTAAAAGGAGAAGAAGGCCAGGGGAACAAATGTGAGATACTGTTTAATGGAAAGTATGACTTGTGAACAGTAAATCTGGTTTCAGTTTACATGCTGCCTGGCCGCTGGTCCTTCCATATGTCAGTTCAGCATTTATATATTGTACATACAGACTTCTGCTTGCAAATCAGTGGTCGGTCTGCCTTTTTTTCCCCTCCCTTTTTGCTCTAGAATCCCCACCGTTTGTCTCTAAAGCCCTTGGACATAAATGCAGCACACAGACACACACTGAAAGACTCTTTGTCTCATCTTAGATGAGAATTTAAAATGTGTCTTCCAAACTTTTATGCTTTTATAGAAAGCACAGATATTAGTCTTTCGGGTTCCAGCTGAGACATCCTGCATTAGCTGTCAAGAAAGGTGGAAAAACAGAGTTCTGGTTTGAAAATATTTAAAGCTTAGTGTTTGTAATGCTAAAGCATTTCAGTGTGAACACAGAGGAAAATTAAGACTCGGAGATTTCAAAGTAACCTACTTTGAGTTTGCAATGGTGAAACTGTTCTGATTTTAATGCAGCAATACTGTGATAGAACTGCCCCACCAAAAACTGTAGAACTATCATTTTGAATCTGTTTTACACTCAGTTAGTTTACTCTTTTGGAATGAGGTAGTTAAAAATTTAAATGACCTTGAAATAGGTTTCAGAAACCCAACTGTCTGTCTAAATAAACTATAGATGAACACATATTGAAAAAAATTGCTCAGCTCCAATACTTTCATTGGAAACACTGGATTTATTGGTATTCAAAATTGTTTTCGATGTCGCCTCCTGCCTTATGAAATGAACTTCATTTCTTTATGAGCTAATATGTTTATTTACGATAAAGCAGATCTAGTTCTGAGTAAATAAAGATTCACAAAATCAGCTCAAGGTAAATAGAGGAAGATTTTTCAATACTGGATAGTGCTAGACTTTTTCTTTGTCGGTCATTTTAACTCACAGGGTCAAAAAAATCCTCTCATAATCTATTTTTCCTCGCCACTTTATTTTTTTTAAATGACAGTAATTAAAAAATCAATAGCATTATTTTTATTCATTTTAATTAATGTTAGGTCTGAACAAGCTGAACAGAGAATCCACATCAACTACATGAATACGTTTAACTTTTTCTCCGTTGGCCAGACTCTCCAAATGAGGGGTTTCCTGATCAGGCAAGCACTTGCTTCGTATGCTAAATGGCCACCAAGTGGCCAGGGATGTAAATTACAATCTGTCAAAATGACAGTTGGCCTTCAGATTTTTTCATCACCATTTAAAAAAACCTTGTTAAATACGTAAAATATTAACGCAGCCCTGGCTTGAAACAGAACGTCATAACTGTTCATTCCTGCAACTATTTTGCCATTATTGGACATTGACCTTAGGGTGGGTCGGAGACCTCAGAATTTCCTTATCAGAATTCTTACTTTGTTAGTGGTTCTGTTTATTTTTTTGCACTTTGAAACTTGAAAATTCTGACTTTCAAGCATAAGCTGAACAAATCATAGCACTTGGTTCCATTTGCTTCAGATTTCTGGGGTCCAAACTGGGAGTGACATTGCACCCAACTCATCTATATTCCAAATGGGAAGATTTGTGGGGTTTACTTACACGTGGCCTTAGCAACAGCGGTATAGACTTGCAAGCAATACAAACACATAACAATGTATCTTATGCACTCAAATAATGAAGAAACATTATTTGTCATCTGGGATTTCACAATAGCCTTAGACCTGCAAATAAGCTGCTTATTTCCACATCTTTTGCTATGTTTTACATTCATTTTAAATTGTAGTGTGGCACTAACATTGGAATAAGAGGTCAGCATTGGTTATATACCACCAAACTGGAGGTTGAGGCATTCCAGTTGATTTTTTCAACTTTGAACTTAAAAATACTAACTTCTGTGCACAAATTGAGCGCATCATTACAACACATAAAGTTAGCTGCCTTTCAACCAAATGGTCACTTCTGCATTCTGCACATGTACTACATCTCTAAAAGCTATTGTTTGGTATAACTAGCTTTTCAGTGTTAATACGTCCATTGAACATTATGACGTATTTACAGCAACAGTCAGTGCAAGGATGTGTAAATGTTGTCCAAGGAAAAAGTATAGGAGTTAAAATCAGATTTGTGTCATGAAATATAATGTTAGAGTTATGAGGGCACATGTTGTTAAATGCAACATGTTTAGCCCCAAACTGTAAAATCATGCTGTCCATCAACTCAGAGTTAGTTGTGTCCCTAGTAGACATATTTTCCACCTCACATTTTCCATGTCTCCCTTTGCATTGTCGTGCTTTCTGCTTTGAAGAGTTAAGAAGCGGGAGTGCATTTCTTTAGACAGAGCAGACTCTTGTACATTTCCTCTTCAAATAAATCAACTTTCCCCAAACCTGCAGTTTAGATTTTTTTCTTTTCTCTTTATTGCACCAAGTACAAAATCTTGTCCAAAATGTGACACAAAACAAATGCTCAATAAAAAAAAAGAGAAAACTGGTAAACAACATTGCTGTTAAAAACATCGATGTGTAATCATTGCAAAAATGTGTTTGACCATTGATTTGGAAGATAAAAAGAAACATTCCAAATGGGTAAAAACATCTAATTAAGTAACTTTTTTCTTTGTCCCATTCTGTGACGCTCCAGATGTGTTTATTTTTCTGGCCAAATACTGGACCTGCTTAAGTTAAAGCATATTGTTTAAATAATCACTCCCAGCTCATTTGATTGTGTTGTATCTGCCCTGTTGCTTCATTTATAAAAGTGTTACTAAACAATTTTAATCAAACCAATGCATATACAGTGCGTCAAAAAATTCTCTCCAACATCAGCTTTGAAGTTTCTGTGGAAGAGGTCCAAAATCCCAGTTGATTTGCAATCAAAAGAAAGTCAGTGTAAGGGAGGCCAGCCTGAAACAACCACCTTGTGAGCTTTGCTGAGGAGAGGAAGTGAAATGATCACACTGACTGAAACTGCCTGGAAGATGATTCAGAAATTATCAGATTAAATATTAATGCTTAACTGTCAAATCAGAATCCATTTTTACTCTCCCAGTAAATGCATACATTCTTATAAGACTCATGCTTTCCTGTTGTCTGAATGTTGTCTGAATGTAAGTCTTCTCTAAAGCTATGAGCCACAATGGTATTTATGAATAGCTGGTTTTCAGTAACATGAGGTTTCAATTTGAGAGTACACTTAAGAGTACACTCTTTAAACTCAATTGTCAGATAAGTGACAAAATAAAGGTAAGACTAACATAGATGTATTCGTTGAATTGGGCCATTAATTTGCAGAGCAAGTAAAAAAAGAGGTTTTGTGTTTTGGGTGTGTTAATGTGACTATACAGTATATGAATAAAAATTTCTGTCATTGCATCGGGTTTGAGGGGTGAATTGGATCATATCGTTGGGTCCCATCTATTTATGTAAATCGCTCGCAGTAAATCAAGATACATATTAAATTAGCCACATACCAGATATGCGCAACCCTAAAAATTTTTCACAATCTATGATAATTTTTATATATGGCTGGATTACATGTCATAATTCCAGTTTTGCATTCCAGTTGTATCTTGAACCAATACTTTTTAATGTGTCGTTGTAGTTCCAAGGCTCCAAACCTCTGCTGCTTTTTTTTCTTCCTTTTCCTCTTTGTGAATGAAGTGGATTTACAGGGTGAAATCAATGTGAAAGACGGGCTTTCCATCCACATGGTCAGGATAGCTTTCTGAGAAGAGCATCAGCTCATAATAAGCTCTCCAAGCTACAGTCAATGAAGCAAAGCAACAGTTTGATTACCATTTCCTCAACATTATGTGATC
Organism: Crenichthys baileyi; assembly: GCA_036173005.1. NCBI lineage: Eukaryota > Metazoa > Chordata > Actinopteri > Cyprinodontiformes > Goodeidae > Crenichthys > Crenichthys baileyi. Next base: position 112,033 of record JAHHUM010001249.1, read on the forward strand.
CCACAAGTCCATCAAACAAATACACAGGCAGATTAATAAATCCAGACCTCCCAAGACATGAATGTATACATACAGAGCATAAGGTTAAAGCAAACATACTGTAAACAAAGTTGATGAGGGGAACAATGGCATAATTCATCACTGTGCACAAACCCCACACACAATTTAAATATCGGATGTGCTATTTCTTTAACGCAATGAAGTGATTGATACAGCTGCTTAATGAGGGAGACACAGAATCTCCACTGTATACATATTCAAAGATATGGGACGGGGAATGCGATCCAGGGTTCATTGATTACAGGAGGACAAAGCTTTCCACCTGTGAAACTATAACCTAACGGACTGGTCCAGCCCTGCGAACACTAGGCGGGACCACCATCTCTTGACTACTAGTACTGATGTTTGTTAACCCCAAATTATGTTAGTTGTACAAGGCCGACCTGTGCCTTCCATAACGTTTTACGTCTGTCAATCTCCCCTCAGTCCACTGACCTTCCAGTTTGTCCCCAGAAGTCATATTAGCTAAGAATGATAACCCTATTAAACATTAAAACCTGATAATGGCGTATGGTGTAAATATTTGCGGGTCTACGCAAAGGTGGATCGTAAGACTACACTTCAGACCGGTGATATCACAGCGTAACTTGACATAAATTTTATTTGTATAAACTATTCCAGAGATATATATAACATCTAAGACCAATTGGTCATCATTCATATTCCCCCGATCCTTCAACACTGTGCACCAAGCAGGCAAGACGAGAAACATTGCTCACAGCTAAGTCTGAGACGTGATCCGAATCGGTTTGTAAATATATGTACAGTCAATCAGGCGGTAATCTACCTAGGGGTTTTACGGAGCTCCAGTTTAATGTACGGACGCGGAATTGTATCATTATTTCAAGATATTATCGCTCGTATCCCCTCTGGTTAAAAAAGGATTTGCTATTGCAAAACCCCCTATCTGAAAAACAGCGGCCATCAAATATCGCTTTGGACGTCATAGGTAGAGCCCGGAGTAAAATGAGTGGTTCTACAACACCGGAGGTGAACAGAAAGTCAGGAATTAATGGTTTTATCCAAACGACCAGAACAAGACCCCCTGGTGATCAATTTGTTACGGGCAGTTAAAAAACGACAAGCACGAAAAGGAGCTCAGTCGAGCTGACAAACGAAGAGGAAGGAAGTCTTCAGCAAGTTTGATATATTTAAATAATGGCTCTTTTAACATAACAAATCATCAGAGTGCACGCTGGCAAGAGCCTGGACTTATTTCAGCCCCGATGACGCAGCTATCGATCGAAGAAAAAATTTCACACCGAGATCCAGCCTTTATCAGCAATCACTGATGGAGGCCGATCGAGTTTTTTCATTCCGGGAGATGGCTCTTTACAGTGAAAAATACCTGGACCTCAATGACACGCTGTTGCATCTCAGTAGTGAAAATACTAACGAGGATGGAACAAACTGCCGGATGATGCACCTGTAGGGCTCATCAAAACTATCCATTTAACACCATCTTCAGTAAGTGTGATGTCACTCTTAGGGGATCGATTGATTTCACAATCCAGCGCCACACATCCGTATAGAGCCATGATTGAGACATTGTTAAACTTTTCTGAGGATTCTTTAAAAAGCCAGTTTAGCTCTGGTCTCTTTTATAAAGACACAGCCGGGGCTCTGAACTCTATCGTTACAACTAACGGTCCTAACCAAGGTCTTAACAGCAGAGCAGGCTTTACGGCAAATTCCAGGGAGGTACATCTCCTAGGCCCCCTGCATGCAGACATATTTTTCTGCGAGAGACTTCTTTTAAAACTCTGTTTGACATCAAAATTAAACTTACCAGAGCCAACAATGCCTTTTTGTCTCATGGGAGCAAGAGATTCACTTTTCAAACTCAGGATATTAGGAGCCTCTCTTTCACAAAAAAGTTTCCGTCTCTCCAGCGCGATTCGATTGATGACAAAAGTAGCAGCTTTAATGAAAGTCAAATGCTCTCTAATCCACTTCACGGTGAAATGTTTACGCGGGGGAAAAAAAACACAGTTGCGTTTAAATCAAGGGTGTGCATGTGTAGTCAATAAGAAATCTTTTCTTAGGCCTCTTGTACCAAGTATCATGGTGATTGCGTAACTGGATCCCATAATGTCTCCTTAAAGGAGCATCTCAGGGTGCTTCATAACGGTTCAGGTTGAGAAAGTTAACTTTTCTCATAACACAATAGCTTTGGAGCACCTTGCTTAAGGAGGTCTCAACAGTGGCTGCGTAAAACGTTCAGACTGTACCAGCTCTTAGAAGCCACTTGTTTAAGACCATGTAAACACTTTTTACAGGCCGTGAGAGTAAAACAGCCGCACGGCTACAGGGACGAATCTTAAAGATCTTTCCGTTGAATCATCTGCATACCCATGTTCAGGAATTTGGTCAAGGATACTCTAACACGCTTTCGGCATGGCACTCACTCATTCATACAAAGAAAGAAAGACTATCACTGTATTTTAACCTGTAATCGGGTCTGTGCAGTCGCACCCGTTGAAACAGACAACTTCTACTTCCTAGAATGATGAGATGAGGCTTAAGTTAAACTAAACCGTCCACCAGGTAAGCCCGTATTAGAATAAGGTAGCTTCATAACCGCGAGCCATTGTGTGTGGCTATTACAGAAACCTCTGTACATCGCACCTTCTGATGTGGATCGAGAACAAATTTTTGGGCGCAGTCCAACCCATAAGGGGGACGTCCTCCTTAATCAACCTTTCAATGTTTTAGCACAGACCAGAAAGGGGATGTTGCACACCGCTCATCATTGATGAATCGCTTTCAAAAGTCATAAAAAATCAGCTTTCTCATCTAACCAGACTATTAAGGGAATTGCAACTGTCTTGAATGTAACACATGGTGTTCCCTGCGAACGTCTAGGATGGAGAAGGATATTCTACCCCACAAATACTGGACTTTCTTCGGAGGAGAATAGGTGGGGTTTAAACCGATTTTTTCCCCTTTTTATTGTGTATGCTTCTTGGAAAAAAAAACTACACAATGGCGGCGTCAATCCAAGTTTTTTTTTTCTTGAAGTTTATAACAAAGTCTCAGTTTTATATTTCCAAAGACAATTGATCCTAGTTTGTTTTCCCTCCTATTGGTTAGCTCCCGCTCCCGTCTGCTCCCGTTCATTTTTTATCCTGTACCGTCCCAATCATCATGATCTTTACTAATGCCATCTCCCATCCCGCGGGATTTCCGAAAAAATGTCAGCCTCTAGAGTCAATATATCATATAATGTGGGATACCTGTGGCTTAAAATCCGGTGCGGCCTGTAATAGTACAAAATTGATTTTCTTTTTAAAATTAGAGTGTGCGGCTTTTAATCAGGGCGCTCTGTAGTCCGGAATTTACGGTAAATGTTTTTTTAATCTAGCACACTACCCAGTGTAGGAAGAAATTAATTTGTTATGGTTTTCATTCCTGAATTCATTATGTTTGCTTGTGATTTCTTGAAGATGCCATATAAATAAAGTGGATTAAATTCATTAATTATGTTAAATTAATTAATCTTCGAAGAAATAAGTTTTCTGGTAAAAGTTTGCATACATTGTGGCCTCAAAGGTCTTTGCATCTAGTTAAATACTGTGTTTTATCACTAGAAAACATTATTGATCCATTGCTACTGAAACTGCCTTAGATTTGACAGCTCTCATCCCTTTTGAACAGCTAAAGTGCAAAGATCATTGGAAAATAGTAATTCTCTAAAAATGTTATTAAAATTAAAGTAAATTTTTTTTCAGGAGATCATATTAAAACATGTATGAAATGCAGTTCATGTACGATGTCTCAATCGTAACAGACCCTGGGATATACCTAAAATTTACCAAATACAATTTTGTCAAATTACATTTTAGAGACTATGTTGGATCCAAAGGGACACCTAAATAAATTAAATTCCCATGTGAATCTCATGGCCACTTCTACAGCCTTTTTCCTATGAGTGATCAAGAGAGTATCATCTGTATACATTGTAACATTAGTGTCATACACCAAAGGGAAATCAGTGATATATAGACTAAAGAGCAGAGGCCCTAAAATCGAGTCCTGCGGGACTCCCATTATGCAGTCTTTAAAAGGGGACAGTGTATTATTTACTCCAACACACTGCTTCTTGCCATTCAGGTATCACCAGGGGTGAAAGTGAGCCGCTACGGTCTGGTACTGCGTACCACTAAGAAATTCTGCGGCGGTACGCAGTACCGGGAAGAGGGAAGAACAGCTGTCTGCTATGAATCCATGATCCAGAACCAGTTACGGCTGCAAAAATTCACGAGCACACAAAGAAGATCAGATCCGCTACCAATAGGCAGTCTAAAACACGACTTAATCTGTTTATAATTATAGCTATTCTCCCCTCATTCCAAATTGTTCATTCATCTCTAAGGGCATTTTAGAGTGACCAATTAACCTAACAGGCATGTCTTTGGACTGTGGGAGGAAGCTGGAGTACCCGGTGAGAACCCACGCATGCATGGGGAGAACATGCAAAGTCCATGCAGAAAGACCCCCGGCCGGGAATCGAACCGAGGACCTTCTTGCTGCAAGGCAACAGTGCTACCAACTGCGCCACCATGCAGCCCATATCACATAAAGTAATTAAAGAAATGTTTTTAATCGTAGTAAAAGAAGACAATTTTAACAATGGTGAAAATATCCTTAAAGTGTAGATCTCTGTTAATCTGTCACAAAATGTTTATGACACCAAAGTAAAGCAGAATGAAATACTAAATAATATCAAATATTATTATGTGTTTCATGTTATTTTGCTGACTTACAACAACACAGTACAGCTTGAAAACACCGCTTATGACCCGAGATTTCACATACACTACATGCGCGCTTACCTCAAACAGAACGGTTACCATGGAGATCGATGCGTTCGATTTAATGGACTAGGAGATTTTAAACAGGTGGTGTACAGACAAAAAATCACTGCCTGCATTAGGACAGGACGAACGATAAAACACTTACCATCTACAGACTTTGAAATAAAAACCGCGAAAACAAACGAACTGTCAAATGTTTAATTTAAATTAAATCAAAACTTGACCACAATGCAGAGAACAATAACTTCTTTGTTCAAAAGAAAAGACGGAAACTGAAGATGAAAAGTTATGCATCAGAAAATGATTTATCATTGTTTTATACATGGCAGTTCTTTAACAATTGAAATATATATATATATATTCTACATTGTCAAGTGATTCTAATTTCTGCCTTATACAGACAGCTTACAATATTGATACGTTTTAATTAGTTTGAGTTTGGACTTTGCTGAGAGAGAGAGATCTCAATATATATATATATATAGATAGATATATATCTATCTATATATATATATATATAATTTTGGATGATACCATCTAATTTGGCCTTTTTTTTAAGTTGACCGACAGGGAATGGGGTGGAGAGAGAGAGGGGAAGACATGCAAGGACTGTAGCCTCCATATGCGGTGGTTTTACCCCTGTGCCACTGCTGCACCCCTGGATTCTGTGTTAGGAAGGCTCAGCATTTTCAGAGGAGCTCTGATTACAGCTGCTGCTTCTCCACATTGAAAGGAGCCAGCTGGGGTGGTTGGAGGATTTGGGAAGTATCTCTATGGGAGGTTTGTCTAATAGATTCCACTGAGAGAAGGCCTCAGGCCAGACCTAGGATTTACTGATCATATCTCACAGCTGTCTTCAGAAAGTCCTGGAGGAGTTGGAAGGGGTAGCTGGAGAAGATCAATGGATTTCTGTTTAGGCAGACGGATAGATGGAGGGGTTCATTTACATTTAGTAATAGAGACAAGGGCAAATAGGATATAATCATTGCAAGCTATTTTTGAAACTGACATCAGAATGTAAGCATCTGAATCTAAGCATTTGAAATACTGAGACATACCATCAGTTGCTTACCCTCCAAGTCCTATTAAATCATTGTTCTTACACCAAATGATTCAACCCTCACTGTAAACTAGGTATATTGGCAACATATTTTCAATTGTTTAGGGGTTTGCAATAAACAAATTACTAAAAAAAATCTGTTCTGTAATGGGATAAGGCAAAACTGAAATTCTTTAGGCCTATGGATCAGCTGAAGGATGAAGAATTCTTTAACGTTGAAGTATGGTGGTGGCATTTGCTGCTTTGCTTCCTCTCTTATGGTCCTGGGGTATCTGCTGTGCTTTTCCTTTTTTAATACTTCTTCCTAGGTGGGGCGGCATCCCTGGTGAACAGATTTACCTGCAGTCAACCCTCTCATCAGTGGATGGGTATTTAGGACCAGCGAGAGACAACTAACCTGTTCACTCTCCACCATGCGTGGAGCTGTTGCTGCAGTTACACTGCCACCTTACCTGTCTCCGTCACCCTATCCGTTTTCATACCCATAAGAGCTACTTACCTGAAGGACTGAATAGAATTCGTCTATCCTCCAACGATTACTCACCTCTGTTCCTCCTCCAACAACTTCACTCCAGGATTCAATGACAACTCCAGTCATCAACCACCCTTTGGCCTGAATTCTACTAAAGTAAGAAGTTTACATCAGTTTACATCAACACAATATCCTTGCCTTTTCTGACTCTCTTCTCTTTATTTCCATGATTCTTCTGTCTGAATGCTAAACTCCAAATGCATATTTAACCTTTACGTAGCCCCCTCTAAGTGTTTTGAACATTTGAGTCACTCTGAAAACATGACCTCCTCTAACACTGGAAAACCTGTAGCATGTGAAAGATTAGATGGATTCAACCTAGATTCAGTAATTCCTGGAAGAAATCTCTTTCGGGAACCTGAGCTCTGAGTGGCACTGGACTTTAAAACAAACTTTATCCATCATAATTTTTGGTGTATCTATTTATATGATTGTCTTTTATTCATACCAGCCAGTCTTATGTAACATTCAAACAAATATGGAAACAAATACAAGTTTGGGACAGACAAACAGCATTTGTCAAAGTACAGGAGTGCCCTGTGTTCTTTCCTTCTTTTACTCGGGGTGTGGTTCGACAGACAGGAAACAGTCCCCTCTGCTTTTAGCTGGGGCCTTGCAAAGGGTGTACACGTTGTGCGTATGTCCATATTTGAGTGTTTGTGTCAGATTCAAGATTCATTATTGCCATTATGTCACCAGACCCAGCTCAAAAGATACATATAAATTTACAAACACCTATAGGAAAAGTGTGTGCGATGTGCCCACTCAAACATATCAGTAAGTAAAGAAAAGTAAGTAAAGAAATGCTCTTCCCATCGGAAGTGGTCCATTGGTTTCCTCACTCACGAGTCACATCTGATTAATAATTCTGAGAAGTTTGTTTATTCAAAACCTGTAAGTAAAACTCACAGTGGAGTGAAATTAAGTTGCCTGACTCGCTGGTAGACTGCTAAAAGCTTGCCTGTTTCCCCTGAAATTTACAATATTAACACGAAAAAGCACAAATATTTAATTGCGTTTTGTTGTTCATCTTATTCGGTGTGTTTGTGCGTACATGTGTCCAGGCGGACGTCAAAGTGGTCAGCTCATGTTGGCTGCGTTGCCAAGGGCTGGACCACTGTGGTTTCATCTGAGCTCAGTGCCAGTATTCAGTCAATGTGTGTGTGTTGACTTGTCCTTAGGCTAAAATGGGCACTGACCACAACAGACAAACAGATCGACTGATAGACAAAAAGAACAGAGAAGCTGAGAGACTGACCACAGAGAGGAGAAAGGGCCTCACTGTAAAATTTAGTTTCCAAACACAACAACTCACTCCTACACCAGGTCTTTAACAAGGGGGCCTCAGACCTCCACTGGTCTTTCACTTTGCATGGACTCGATCTCTGAGGAGGTATGAGGGTATTCTGTGTTATTCTGTAAATACAAATAGGTTGTAGAGAAAGTTAAAAATGTCAGGGTGGATTTCCCCAACAATGCCTCATAATGGTTACAGTACCTTGCAAAAGTATTCATACCAATATACTTTTACATGCTGCCACATTACAACTAAAAACTTTAACATATTTTATTTCATGGTGAAGCAACACAATTGCATAGTGAAAGGAAAACACATGGGTCTGTGGGAAAACTGTGGCGTGTAACCAATTGCTTTTGTGTTTACCTAATTAGAAAACTAAGGCTCTACCTGTCCTGCAAAGACCTCAGAGGTTTAGTTAGAGAAAGTTAGTGTCAGGAAGACCAAAGAACATAGCAGACAGTACTGGGAGACGGTTGTGGAGAAATCTAAATTAAAGTTATGTTATTTGACAATATCTAAACATTGAAGCACTTACCTGGAGCACTGTTGAAACATTATTTACAGCAACAAGAATGTTACTGTTAAAAGGAAACCATAAAAGCTCCATGTAAGAAACACAGCAAACATGTGGGAGAAGATGTTCTGGTCAGAAGAGAACAAAATTGACCCTTTTGGTCTACATTCAGGATGCTATATGTGTTGGATAACTAATGCTGCACATCACTTTGAACACACTATCCTCACTGTGACATGGGGTGTATGCTTTTCTTCAGCACAAGCAGGGAAGCTGGGCAGAGCTGAATGGAAGAGGGATGAACTTAAATATAGAGCAATTCAGGAAGAAAACTTAAAAGCCACAAAGAACTTCAACCTGGAGCGGAGGTTTGCCTCCCAGCAGGACAGTGACCCTAATCGTACAGCCAGAGCTACTGTGGAATGGTTTAGCTCAAACTATGCCATGTTAGAATTGCCCAGTCAGAGTCCAGATTTAAATCCTATTGATGTTCTGTGGCAAAACTTGAAAACTGATGTCAACTTAGGCTCTCTATTAAATCTGAGAGCCTAAGGCTATGCTTGTGTTTTCACTCTTCGCCACTAGTGTTTATGCCTTACCTGCTCCCTTATGAAGAAATATTAATTTGTGGCACTTTGCTGCATCAGCAGCCAGTGCTTTCTTAGTTTTCATCCTCTACCTATCTGCTCCTCCATGGCTGTCTCTGTGACTCTCTGCACTGCTGTGGCAGACAGCCTCAGAAAAAGAAAGGAGGGGGCGACGTGGTGTCGGTCTTCAGTCTGGGAGCTTCAGTGAGTCAGATACCTGAGTGAGCTGCACAAAGGGCATGGATTGTTTATTTAAAAATCAAGCGCACCTTAACTGTGCCTTTGGGCCTGCCCCTCACCGATAGCTGAGTGGGCCAGGCCAGCAGCTAGGCCACCGGGAAATGTCCCGGTGCTCCGGATGGCCAGTCAACGCATGTACACTCTTTAGAGTTTAGAATTCCAGCATCAAGGCAAGATAATCATACCTATCCAGCTCGAGCTGTTAAAAATCCATTGACAGCATGGAGATCTTTATAACACAGTAGGTATACCTGTCAACACTATAATGCACAGTTCCCACATTGCTTATAGATTTATGTTAAGGGAGAGCACATATTTCTATGTATCATGATATTAGCAATTTTCTAAACCATATAAAAAAAAAAGAAATAAGGGCACTATGACCATTTTAGTGACACATGCAGGATCCTTCCACATTAGAACAGCATGGTTTTGCATTGGTGACCTGCATGCGCAAGCCTGTCATTTTAGTGTGGGAGGTTTCATGGCTAAATTGGACCAGCCTGATAGCCAGTCTTCACTGATTGCACAATGCACCAGTAAGAGCAGAGTGTGACGGTTCAGTTAGCAGGGTAAGAGCACAGTTTTGCTCAAAATATTGAAATGCACACAACATTATGGGTGACATACCAGAGTGCAAAAGAGGACAAATTGTTGGTGCACGTCTTGCTGGCGCATCTGTGACCAAGACAGCAAGTCTTTGTGATGTATCAAGAGCCACGGTATCCAGGGTAATGTCAGCATACCTCCAAGAAGGACGAACCACATCCAACAGGATTAACTGTGGACGCAAGAGGAAGCTGTCTGAAAGGGATGTTCGGGTGCTAACCCGAATTGTATCCAAAAAACATAAAACCACGGCTGCCCAAATCACGGCAGAATTAAATGTGCACCTCAACTCTCCTGTTTCCACCAGAACTGTCCGTCGGGAGCTCCACAGGGTCAATATACACGGCCGGGCTGCTATAGCCAACCTTTGGTCACTCATGCCAATGCCAAATGTCGGTTTCAATGGTGCAAGGAGCGCAAATCTTGGCTGTGGACAATGTGAAACATGTATTGTTCTCTGATGAGTCCACCTTTACTGTTTTCCCCACAACTCGGAGAGTTACGGTGTGGAGAAGCCCCAAAGAAGCGTACCACCCAGACTGTTGCATGCCCAGAGTGAAGCATGGGGGTGGATCAGTGATGGTTTGGGCTGCCATATCATGGCATTCCCTTGGCCCAATACTTGTGCTAGATGGGAGCGTCACTACCAAGGACTACCGAACCATTCTTGAGGACCATGTGCATCCAATGGTTCAAACATTGTATCCTGAAGGTGGTGCCGTGTATCAGGATGACAATGCACCAATACACACAGCAAGACTGGTGAAAGATTGGTTTGATGAACATGAAAGTGAAGTTGAACATCTCCCATGGCCTGCACAGTCACCAGATCTAAATATTATTGAGCCACTTTGGGGTGTTTTGGAGGAGCGAGTCAGGAAACGTTTTCCTCCACCAGTATCACGTGGTGACCTGGCCACTATCCTGCAAGAAGATAAAAAATATCACTCTCATTCTCTCGCTCAAAAAGAGAGTGTATGTAAATTTCTAGTTTCAATTGTAAATGATAAGAAAGAAACACAATGGGACACCCCTTTACTTTCTGCAATGAACATGAAAACATAGGGGTTTAACAATGCTGCTGAGCTGAGTTTATTATATCATACATTTATATTTGTAGTTATAAATGAAAAGAGAAAGCACTTAACTTGAAACAGTTCTTTCAGTTGATGTAACAAGCTATGAAACATTTGAGGCCCAACATGTCTTTTTCAATTACACTTATTATTATTATGTTGTAAAATTAGTAGACATTGCTAAAACATTACAATTTAAATGGTATTTGCTTGCTAAATTTGATAAATAAATATTATTTTCCCCAATGGGTTTCATTCTTATTTCTATTATCTTTTCATACAGTCTTGCATTTCCGTATAATGAGCTCCCAAATGTCATCTTATAGTAGAAGTATCTCATCAGTTTAAAATATCTCCTGCTCGCCTGGAAAGTGCTTCCAACCAGAAATAAAGAAACTGAGGTCAACATGTAACTGGGGTCAGATCCATATTTGCCACTTTTGCAGTAAAGGAGTGAGAGGATTTTTCTTTTCAGGTCTTAAAAACAGCAAGCAGCCATCTCAGCTTGTGGTTTTAGAACTGTCCAGCCACAGGACCAAAACCCAAAAAGGCCTTTGCACTGGTAAAGACATTATCTCTTAGAATAACCCAGTTGCAAGCAGACCCAGCTCTGCATGAAAGCATGAATGTGTGCGTGTGTTTATGTATGTGCAGTTGTTTTGACCTGTAGTTAAAGCACTGAACATGCAATCGGCTTTTCTGTGGTAAAGTCTCTGCTTTTTCTCTTTAAGTTTTGGTGTTGTTTTCAAATACAGCCATCAACCAGGTCTCCACCCCACTCTCCTTTCCTCTGTCTGATTCTGTTTTTTTCTTTGTCTCTTCATAAAACTGTTTTTGTACCTCATCTCTGGCCTTTTGATGCGGTTTTGTCCACTGTTTTTCTGGGTTTTTTTTCCCTTAAACTCTGTCTGTCTAAACCCTGAACCTCTACAACCTTGTAGACATTTTTTATGGGGACACCACTCAGCTTAAAAGGGAGGACAGCTTCTGCATCCAAAAGAGTTGTTTATACCGGCAATACCCTGGTTCAACTAGGTCACAACGCTGCCTAACAATGCCCCCTTTCAGTTAATGTTCTTAAACGTTGTTAAACAAGATCATATTTGGTATTCTGTTAAAGGTTGTTCTAAGGATTTGTTGTACTTTGCTTGACAATCTGGAATAATATTGAAATATAAATACAGTGTCATATATCTACATCAGAGAAGGCCTTATGGGAGGCTTGAGACAGAGACAAAAATTAAAAGAGAAGTGTTCCATGTAGGTGGAAATATGTTTTTGTTGTGTAGTATGTGGTATTATGAGCTTATGATACTAGCTTTTAAAGGGCTGTTTGGGTATTTTTCATGGATTAGAAATGGGTTCTGCAGGTTCTGATGGAATAGTATAAATCTGCTTCATATTGGTGATAGAATCATTGGTTTGTTTTTTTTGAATAAATAACTATGAACACTAAATGAGCACTAAATGTCATTGGTATAAATATATGTTCTACTTTCTGATCTTTAAACAGAGCCTTATCTCCCAATTCGCAGCAACAAACAGGGGTGCTTACTCAGCAATTGACTGCACATGCCTGAAAGCAACAGAAAACCTGTTCAGGCTGCAACTGCAAGATAAATAAGTTGGGTTTCTTTATTATGGTGCTCATGCACCATTTAAAATGCCACACTTGGCAACTGCCAGTATCAAAAACTGCCCCTGACTACATGTGTCTTTAAGCTTCTATAAAGCATATTATCTTGGTTAATTAGGTTATCTGTTGGTATAATAGAACACTGCTTTGTTATCAAATTGTGATAAAAGTATCCCTGGCAGTACTTGGGAGTCCTTAAGTGGACAAGCAGTGGCATATATCTCAAAACTTTTACATCCATATGTCCTTAATAGGTCTCTGAGTTGTTGTGACCAGGGCGTGTGGGTTGTCCCATGTAAGAGGCTGAAAATTAAAGTTATAAAGGTGCTATATCCATAAAATATTACTTACTTAATTTCTTACTCAGAAGAAAGACTGGTTTTAACCAAAAACCAAACACCCCGAAACAATGAGAGTAGGTTAAATATGAATTTAATAGCTGTTGTGTGGTGTAATAGTTTTTGTTAAAATCAACAAAAACTCATCTCAATTAGAAATGCAACAGCAGAAGTTCAGAAAAGTGTTTTTAGAAAAGTTTGTTCATAAATTATGTCCTGTAGGTTTTGGGAAAGGGTTCCAGGATGGCACTGGAAAGAAAGGCAAGTGGGTAATCTTTGCTGCAGGAGAGGATGAGAATTGATCTAATATTACATGTTGGAGCTTACTGGTATGGAAATGACTGGAGTTCAGGGAGAAGGTGAGACTATTGACAGATCTAAGGTTGACAGATGTTTGGTATTTCATGGTTTGGTGATGTTTGTTCCTTTCTTCCTTCCAGGAAGGAGTTGGTAATCAGAAATGCGACAGAGGGTGGACTGGAAGTGAGCAGAAGGGGCTGACGATGGAGCAGTGGAGAGCAAGGGAGAGATCTGGGTAGGTGATCTCCACAATGATGCTAGGAATGTAGGGAGCGGACCACTGGAGTCTAGAACTTAGGGATCCATGGAGGAATCTGGTTTCTGTCGGGGATGACAAGAGAGGTTAGAAGCAGAACTTTGACGAACAGAGAACGCACATAGAAACTTGGGCCTGATTATTTCTCAAATGGGCAAAACGATCTGACATCTGTCTCAGGGAGCTGACTCCTCTTTAAACTCCTCCTGATGAGCCTTGATAAGGCGCCCCTGCAGAGTCTAAACAACCTGCACACACCTCTGTGGATAGGACATGTGGTGGCTGACAGTGAATGAGGAACAAGCAATGGAAGCTACTACTGAGAGCTAATGCTGGGTTCCATTAGATCTGGGAATAACATCAAACCCAACATAACCGTGTTCCAGTTTTAAACAGCAAAACCAGTTAGATCTGCTAATTGGTGTGCTCATTGACCATGCGAACTCTGCCTTTTGTACAATCAATCATGTTTGATCTCTGCCATCATAAACTTTTGGATGGAAGGTGGCCATGTTGGATGTTGAGGTTGGGGAAAGCAATAAACTAATAACTGCTGAGTTGTAGTCATACTTCACAGAGATGTTGGAAGATATTGCTGCATGATTAACACACAGAATAAATCCTCTCTATCTCTTGTCTGCAAAGAAAGTAGTCTGAGTGTTCAAATGTGAGCTAGAAAACAGAAATTCATAAAAGTGTGTTTGCTTTGTATTATTGACTCCAAACACATCTTTTTTATCATACATTAAAGGATGAATTGTTGCCAGAAAGAAATCTGAAAATTCCCCACTGTATGATGCTCTGGGAATGTCACGTGAGCTTCCAAACCCCTGACAGGTGAAAGCGGAGGAGTGGTGAATTAAGCAATGAGAGAGAGAAATTAAGTCATGAAACGGCTAAATGAAACTGTGATTATTAAGATCATAGTCCCAGAAGTATATGAGGATGAAGTGGAAAGAAATCATTGATTAGAGATGACTGGACTGGATCAAAAGAGAAAAAGAATGGTTATGAGAGGGTAAAATGGAAAATCTGGGAAAGGGAGAAGAAAGCTATTCAAGGATGGAGGAGGAAGATTTTAAAATAGACAGAAGCTCACAAATAAAACTCCACAAAGCCTTGAAATTGAACTTTATCATTTATTCACATAAGGAGAGTGAGTGACGCTTTCAAACTGAAGACGTCTATACAAAAAAGAAGAAACAGCTTGGAAGTGACCTACAGGGAAATCAGAGCTCTGACTGTGTGCACTTGGATGAATTAAAAGCTGTGCATCAAGGTTGCAGGTAACTTTGTATAGCTGTGTGCGCGCATATCCTTCATAGTAAACAGAATGGAAAGGTTGGACATTAAAATTCATGGTTACATCACAAAAGCTTCAGATTTCCCGCTGGTTAAGTGGAAGAAAAGATATTCTGTCAAACTCTCCGTTTGTACAGAAGAGAGAGTTGTTCACAGTCCCACAAGAAATACACATTCACGACTTTCTGCCATAAGATACATCGAAATGCAATGTAGGTACAAAAAACAGAGGAACAAGGAAACAGTACCATCAAGCCTACAGAAATTTAGGCTTAATGAAAAATGTGTTTAATATTTGCCTAAACATTACTATTTTCTGACAAACGAATCTCGTTATATTCAGATTTTGTGAATATGACTGTATATACCAACAGTACACATAAGTCACAAATCAGTACATACCTAAAACTTTAGGTCATGGTCAGTTTAAGGTATGGTATAACAGCAAATAGAAACAAAAACAAAGGACAAATGAAATGTTTATAGGAAAGCGGGATTCTGCACTGGCAAATTTACTTTAAATATAAAAACTACAGGATATATTTTTCCAGTTTAAACTAAACACTACCCAAGGCCAAATGTTAAGCTTGTATGATGCAAAATACGTAGGCTGTTAAAATGATACTCACCTGGTTTGACACTGTTTAAACACTAGTTAGTGCTTGTTATCCAGAGATGTTTATGATGTGTCTAGTGGTTCCTGGTGGAATGATGCTTTATATTATCAATATAGGATACATAGAGAAATAGCTTACCCTAAGCAGTCTATTTTAAGAACATTAGGTTTGTCATATACCCAACCCTTCTACTCAATGTTGCCAAATCTTCACAAACCCAAAACCTCTCTGCAGACTGCTGATGAGAATAAATCAGAAGGGATTTCAGCCTCCTGTGTGTTACTATGACCATCCATTTATGCATTAGCTTGGGGTGGAGTGCTTTATATTGTAGCTAATCCTACTCATTTTCAGTTGTTGGACTTATTGCTAAGAAATACTAATTTGTGTATCTGTACTTTTCCAAATAAGCTTGTGACTGACAAATTTCTGTCTTGCTTTTTTACTGTCACATATGTACCATAAAACAAAAAAAATAATGCAGAATGTACACCTTATTTTCTGCATTATTTTATTTTTTAGGGCGCTTGTAGGACTCGTATCTTAAAAACCTGTGTGATACCACTCCATACTCAGTTCTGTTCTCCTGCCTTACATTGAGAGTTTATTTTTCTTCAAACTCAGCCTTTCTCTTTTATCTGTTGAATCACCTCTCTTTAATCATCTTCACAACATCTTCTCCTCCTGCACAGCATAGCATCCCAGCATGCACATCCATCCATTCATCTATCCATTGTTTCCAGCCAGACATATAATCCTTCAAGCCACGGCCAAAGGGCCTTTGCTCACACACAGGCATTCGCAATCTTATTCAGTCATTGCAGGAAGTTCATAAACTTGGGAAGGTTACGGGCATAGATCAAC
The DNA here is from genome assembly GCA_036173005.1 of Crenichthys baileyi. NCBI lineage: Eukaryota > Metazoa > Chordata > Actinopteri > Cyprinodontiformes > Goodeidae > Crenichthys > Crenichthys baileyi. Next base: position 128,141 of record JAHHUM010001249.1, read on the forward strand.
TGATGAATGACGATCTTAGCCTTGAGGATCAGTTAACACTAACAGTAAAGTTGGGGTTTCATCAGTGCAGAATTAGTACTCAGTGTCTCACAATACCTTTTTAAATTACTCATGATGAAGTCCTGCAGAGCTGGTTGGATAATAGAAAGACCGTTTTGCACATTCTAACTGGGGAGAAGCGTGTCTCAAATGTACCTGTGTTGTAGGAGGAAGGCAAAGGGGCAAGATTAGATTTAGCCCTTAAAAAGTAAACTGTTCAGAGGCACACTTGGAGTATGAGCTTTGCTTGCAAATACATCCCCAAATGTATTTTTTTTTCTGTCTTACAGTAGTGTGTTTGAAATGCATTACATCTGGCATCACTTTCAATTATCCTGAAGACACATTTACAAACCCCCCCCCCATATACATTGTAGTGTGACTGCAACCAGTTTCACAGTTCGTATCAAGCCAAATATATTTCTCTGTTAAAAATATTACTGTCAAAACATACAAAACATTAAACCCACTGTAAATACTGGTTTAATGTATTCTGCTGTATCAGGTTTACCATCACTGATATTCGTCCTCAGTAAAACATAAAATATGGAGGTTTGATGAAGGTTTACGTGCCATATAGGGGCAAATTGACTTTGCAATTGTTCACCTGCAAGGAGCTGGAGACAACTAAGGATGTATCTGCTACTAATAAAGTAACCCAGTTTATTCAGGTATATTTGAACCTCTCCTAGAAGGGAAGTGTCAAGACATAATGACAGGATTAGACATTCAGTACCTTGCAAAAGTATGCAGACCCATCAAACGTTTCCGAATTTTATGCCAAAACTCCAAGCCTACCAAGACATGGTCGACCATCAAACTAACATATGGTTTTCATCCAATCGGGCTGAGCTTGAGCTGTTTTTGCAAAGCAGAATAGGTAAAAAAAAAAAAAAAATCAGCCTTTAGATGTGCAAAGCTGAAAAAAGACTTGTAATTGAAGCAAAGGGATTCTACAAAGTATTCTCTCAGGGGGAATGACTACACATGCAAGCCACCCTTTTCAGATATTTATATGTCAAAAAAGCTTATAAAATCCTAGTGAAATAAATTTAAGCTGTGGACTGTAACAATTAAAGAGTTAAAAAAAAGCTATTGGGAATGACCTTTACACTCGACCTTGTAGGTGTAGGTTCAATGATAACTGAAACAGCCTACAAATTTCTCCACTCCACAACTTCATAGATCCCTTTAGTCCAAATGAAGTTGGTTCATCTGCTGTAAATTGATGGTTCATCTTGAATGTTTAAATCAGCAGCCAAACTGGGCATTTATTTTTGTTTTCACTCATTTTAAACAAAAAAGACTCCCCACATATTGTTTATTTTCTTTTTGTTCTTTTCTTACACAGTCAGAACTAGAGACTCACTAAACAAACCCATTAGCCTGAAAAGCTTAAAAGCCTCTCTGTCACCTGAGAGGCTGCTGAGTTGCTGGCATTGATCATCAACATTTGCAAGTCCCTCTTTCATTAATTATAGCCACTTTGTACAGAGCCATCAAAATATTACTGATTGCACCTTTAACATCAGCCACCAACCATCATTAGCATGTATGAACCATAAATCCTATCAGCGCAGGGATCATTTAACATTTTCGCATCAGCTAAAATAGTGTTGTACATCAGAATGAGGTTGGTGGAGAGAGGATGAGAAAATAAAGACAGAGATTAAGCTTTAGTCAGAACGTGTGTACTCACAGGAATTTTGTTATTTAGGCTCAACATATATGAAAGTACTCAAATATACATGTACAATAATGTCAAAGGTATTTGGCATCTCATAGACGTCTTCTGTTTGTGCTCTTTTATCACACGTACATGTTTCAGATCAAACAAATTTTAATACCAGACAAAGACCAAAGTCAAAATCGAGTCTGCAAATGATGATTTCATTTATGAAGTAATCAAATTGTCTGAATACTATGTGAAAATATAGTTATAATTGCCCCGCTAGTTAACTCATGAATTAATTATAATTAATGATATTCTTGACATTTTACTAGCCCCTAACCCCAAGGCATGCCACATCTGTAGAATCAAGAAATTGCTTAAATAGAACCTGTCTGACAACATGAAGTAGGCTAAAGATTTCAAAGAACTAAAGAAATTCAAGATCAGATGAGAAACCAAATCCTGGACACTTATCAGTCCTGAAAGGGGTTACAAAGTCATTTCTTTAGCTTTGGGACTACATAAACCCACAATGAGAACCATAGAACAGTGGTGAACCTTCCCAGAAGGGTCGGCCTACCAAACGTTCTCCAATAGAACACAAACGATTTATAGTTGAGCTCACAAAGGAACCTAGAACAACGTCCAAAGCACTGAGGGGCTCACTAGCCTAAGCTAAGATCAATGATCCAACAATAAGTAAGAGACTGGGTAAAAAATGTAATGTGTGAGAGAGTTCTGGAGTCAGCATACCCAAAATGATGTGGATTAATCAAAGTCCACTCTTAAATCTTGTTCAAATGCTGTGACATGACCATAAATAGACTGTTTATGCGTGAAAACCCTCCAATGCGGTTGAATCAAAACAATTCTGCAAGAAAGAGTTGGCCAAAATCCACAGTGATGACTGTTTGCCAGTTTTGGTAAATGCTCGAGGGTAGTTGTTGGTGGCAGTAACTTGATTTAGCGTCTGGTTATTTTGGATAGCTTTTTTCCTGTATATATATCAAATCTTCATTTGAAAACTGCATTCTATATTTACTAATGTTATCTTTGATATTATTGGTTTGATGATCTGAAACATGCAAATGTAGCAAAAAAAAAACAGAAGCAGAAGAAATTAGTAAGGGGTAAACACTTTCTTACTCCACAATGTTCACTCAACATATTTTGGCAGCCAGTTTTTCCTTTCCTTTGTTTTAATTTCCCAGAAATCATATCAACAAAAATAATAATGACTTGCTCACAGATGACTATCTGATCAATGATTTCTGTGTACAAACTTGCATGTACGAATGCCTGTGTGCATGTCTATAAATCATATGTGATTATGATGATCAGGCAGGCAGAGAAATGAGCAATGAGAAGGTAGGAGGAACCGAGCCTGAAACAGAGGAAGAGGAAAAGCCACAACACACACACACACACACACCACACACACACACCACACACACACACACACAGAAAGACAGATGAAGGGAGGATGGAGGGAACTGGAGAGAAAGAGGGGTACAGTGGCATTACAGAGGTCATAATTCATCCCAACAAACCTCCAGCACTCAGCTGAAAAATGATGATGCTTCAGTAACATTAAGTTACTAATCACTCACTCACCCACATGTCTTGAATATAAGACTGCTTGCATTTGCTTTTAAGGACTGCACAAACATCAAGTTCCTAATAATTTATTCCACAGTCGTGTTGTTAAAAAAAGAGGGAGGTGGCTGTTTCATTGACTTCAAAATATTTTTTGTCATATTTTTTATGACTATACATTTGCATGCTCATATATCTTATCCACAATAAGCTGCTTTGCTTTTTTTCTTAGTTTGAAGGCACGTGTTTGTCTTCTTTTCTGTGTGTAAATCTAAAATGCTTTTTAATGAAGGTATATTGCTTGTATACATACAGTTGTGTTGTTTTGTTTCGAATTAGGAGCTGCATGTTATGACTGGTTGCTCTGTTGGTTTTCTATCACTCTTCTACAAACATTACTTGCCGTGGAAAAATTAAATTTTCATCAAAAACTGTAATAACAACTGTAATATTTATTTGTAATACTGTACAAAAATTTTCAATGATGAGCAATTTCTTTGCATTTTTCTTCTCAGCAGATGGACTTTCTTGTAATCTTTTAAAGTTGTTCTGATGACGAAATTGTTCTCCAAGCTTTCAGGTCTTTCAGAGTTTATCCTTTAAGTCTGTCCGCTTTTTCACTCATTTTATCTCCAGCCCTGGTCCCTGATCATGTCTGCAAATGTAAGTGTGTACTTCAATGAGGGAAAATGGACACGTGGGGTGCTAAAAAAAAGGCGTCACATCTAAAAAAAATATCTTCAGCAGATAAAAAGTATCCGAAAGTGGTGTCTTTAAGAAACAATCCAAGCCCTACTGCTTGCACAGGACCTAAGGCATACACTATGATTTAGTTGATCATCTACAGTAGCTCTGAGATCTAAAACTAGAATGTTATTCATCTTCATTGCTCAGAAAGTAGCTGTAAAAATACACATATAGAAAGATCCAACAGGGGATTAAAGGATTTTAAGTGTTTTTATTTATTTTTTTATTTCAACCAAATGATTTCGATCTAATGATTTTAAAACATTCAACAAAAATCAAGACATGTGTAACTTAGGTCTGAATTTAAAGTACAAGAAATACTCATGAAGGTCTCTCAAAGATTTCTTCTGGACCATTGCTATTGTCTTACAGAAGAAGGAAACTGTTCAGCAAAGGCCAAACAGAGGACTTTCAGCTAATAGCTCTAAATAAAATGGATGTTTTTCTGTCTGTCAAGCTCTAAATCCTTAGTACCATTCATTATTCAACTAAATGAAAGGGGAACAGATTGTGTCTTTGTGACAGTCTGCAGGGAACAATGTGTCATAAATACCAGTTAAATCAGATCTTGTTGTATTTCATGTGCAGATACAACACTGGCTTATCCCTCAAGTCTTATAGCTTTTTATGCTTGAATAATTATGCATACAGACACAAACATATTTTTTGGCACCTCTGGCAAAGATGTATAAAAAACATTAAAATTAAATAATCAACTTTCATTTCAGTAGCAAGATCTTGTTGAGACCTTTAGGCAAATCTAAGCAGAGAGAGGGACCTTTGACCTTTTCTCTAAATCATCTAGTCTCCTGTCCCGTATTTTCTCTTCTCAGGGGTTTCTATTGGATTCACGTCTGAAGAAGGTTGATTTTGTGTCCGGTGAACAATTGCTGTTTTGATTTCGCCCTTTTGCTTTGAACCATTATCCTGCAAAAAGAATTCAATGACTTTTTTTTTTATTTTTTGCCACATACCACCAGATTTCTATTCAAAACGTCTTGGTACTTTGACTTCAAAGACACACTCTTGCAAGGTTTCTGGGACCTTTGGATGAAAAGCATTCCCACAGCAACACAGATCACCGCCTTTTAGGTAAAGTAAGGGTTTTTTTTGTATGCCTCCTGAGCAACTCCTTGGCAAATACACAGAAGCCCCAAATTATTCATACTCGTGAAAGATTTAGGTTAAAACTAAACTTTTAGTTTTACTGCCAAGTTTCTTCTGATCAGAAGTAATAATGCTCTAGAGATGCCCAGCTGGAGGCCCGATGTGAATCTGATAAAAAATCTGTGGAGGGAACTAAAGGTTAGGGTGCTTGCAAGAAAGCCTTCCAGCCTTAAGATCTATTTGGAGATGCCCATCTCATGTTCTATCAGAAACATACTTTGTGGTTGAATGAAAATTATTTTACACCTTAAAATGCCTCATATGCTTATATGCTTATATGCGGTCTGAATAATGTGGGGCTTTGCTGTAGATAGCTTCTAATGGTTATTCTTGTGATTGAGTGACCACAAGTTGTCACTCTTTTCTGCAGTTGTCTAACAGTGTGGTTTTGAGTCCACATCCAGTCTTGTTTGTCACCGTTCCAGATGTTTTAAACTGTTTTTTGCTGAGTAGCTATTTTCTCGTAGCCATTCCATGGTGTATTAAGATGGATACACAGATTTGCCTTACCTGAATGGCATATTCTCTTATCTTTCCCCTTTCGAAATGTCTCTAATGCCTCTTTTTCATTCATGGTTCCAGCACCACACAGATCTACTCCGCTCTATCTCACTCTACTCAGCATAACACCTGTTGTGATTTCATTGAAACAAGCTCCACCTCCAGCTGTCAGTTTCGTGTGCTGTGCAAAGTAAAATGAAGAGTTGTTGTGGCAGATCATGTCCTCTTAAAACAGTGAGGTTGCACAGTCCAGGTCACCCTCCCATCCCCAACTAATGGGATGATGGCCATAAATTAAGTAGTATGTGCAGTCTGTAATACTTTTATAGTTGCTCTTGAGTTTTTGGAGCTTTTCCCTGCACTGCTGTGTGTGGTAAAATTCATAGCTTTTTATTTTCTCTGCTACCTCGGCGAACACTTTCTTATGTCGCTGACAAGCAGCTGACTGTGCTCATGGCCAATCAGTGAAAAGCAGTTTGTTCACGTTACATTTAGGCCCTATTCAGCCCTGATAGGATCTGATGATGAGTGGGAACCAAGAAAGCCAGTACTGGGCCGGAAAAGCCAATAATGGAAGTAATGTACCTCAAGGCTCTTTAAACATCTTTATCAGGGTAACAGAAGATTCTCGAGAAGATCTTGCTTTTATCATTATTAAAGCCCCCCAACGACGTTCCATTTCCATCAGCTCCTGCAGATGCCGTGGGTTCCAGTGGAGTCTTCCAGTCCACAGCTCTGGGGGAGCATTTGTGTAACAGTTGTGCGGCTCACCCTGAGGTTTGACCTTCCTGTTGAGGAGGTAAGGAGAAAGACAAATATGTCCTTTGGGGATCATTAAAGTAAATATAAAACAAAAGCAGGCAAGGTTGTCTGTGTCCAAAACACAAAGCCCACTGAACACATTCAAGATGTTAGGAGGTGCTATCAGTTACACATTCAGTGTTTCAGACAGGGCTGCATTATGCAACTTTTTAGTTTTTATATGTTCATCTGCCTGACACTCCCTGATGATCAAAGCTATCTGCTCCAAAGCAGACGAGCACGGATTTCATTATGTTTAAACTCACTGTATATGTGGATGTGAGTGTGCTTCTCTGTTCATGTTTGTGTGTTTGAAGTCCAGATGCATGCACTTTGCTGATGACAGCTGCTGATCAGTAACCTGTGTGTTGATTGCAGATTAATAGTCTCTGAGAGGGATGTTGATAGTGTGTCTCTTTGTTGATTGCACACTATGTGTGTGTGTGTGTGTGTTATTGCATGTGTGTGGCTGCTGATTGCAGAGTAATGCAGATCTGATGAAGCAAGAAATCGGCATTTTGGCTCCATCAATCATCTCTCGGTCCCTCTCCTCTCACCTCCATCTTGCACTTTCCTTCATTTCTGGTTCATTCATTTTCTCACCATTTCATTGCTTGTCTTTCTATCTTTCTTTCCCTTTCTCTGAAACTCTCTCATGATTGGCCTTTATCTTTTTCGCACATGCTTTAGTTCCTCTTTTGAATTTGCAAGCAGACTGCCCGGATTTCGCACAGCTACTCCTCACAAGGACAGGTGACTTATTTTATTTTATTTGTTTAGCATTTTCTCAGGGAAAAACATCAAGAGTGCATTAGCAAAATGTATGGTCATATTAAAATTGATTATGATGATATCAACAACTGGCTTGTCAGGTTTGGACTTTCTGAATGCAGCGACAACAAACTAAAAAAAGGTTTAAGAATATTAAAAAATTCCAAATAAAGACAAATACTTGTAATTTAATTGTATCTCTTCTTGTTGCAGCTTGGCACTTTCAACAAGAAGATAGGTTAATAAATAATTTAAAAATATAACAGTTATATCACTATTATTTGTAAAGTAATTCAAATTTCAGGGACAAAAAAAACTCATAAAAAAACTCAAAAAAAAACATACATGTTTATAACTAGAAAAATAGTTTTTGTTAGTTAGCTTTCTAGTTTTACAGGTAGAACGATATTTGTGAAAAAAAATGTAATTTTTGATCCCACAATACATCACTTTTAAATAAATCAGATAAATAAAAAAACCTTTTTTTGCAAGCTTCTAAAGAGTGTTGTGAATTTAAATGGGAAAGCAAATCAAGATTTAAATAGACTCAAAGAAAAAAAGCAGGGGCTTCCTTTCTTCTGTACCCACTTCTTCCATGCAGGGTTGCAGGGGAGCAGGTGCTTATCTCCAGCGGTCTATGGGCAAGAGGCAGGTTACACCATGGACAGGTTACCAGTCCATTGCATGGCAACACAGAGACACACAGGCATGTTTTTGGAGTGTGGGGTGTGGGAGGAAGCTAAAGTACCTGGAGCGAACCCACGCATGAAGGGGAAGATCATGCAAACTCCTTTGCAGAAAGACCCCTGGTCTGGAGTCAAACCCAAGACCTTCTTGCTGCAAGGCAACAGTGCTACCAACTGCACCACTGTGCAGCCCTTTAGCCATACATTAAACTAAGGTATGACAAAATTCTATACTTTATGAATTGAACTTTTTATTCGATGCTTTTGACAAAATATCAATCAAAACATAAATATCCCTACTGTATTACATTGATAAATTATGTTTAGATTGGTATTTTGTAAAAAGCATCGAATAAAAAGTTCAATTTGTAAAGTAAAAAAAAAGTTATTTGCAGATTTAGTTTGGTATTTTAAGTACAAATTAAATTAGGAGAGTGGTTCTCAATTCTTTACTCTTGACTCTCAGTCCCTCAGTGCCCACTGTACTGCATGTTTTGCAGTAGGTGCCACAGACTTTGTGCCTGTAAGGTTCCAAAGTAAGGTTCATGTAAGGTTCATGATTGCATCTTTAGAAAAGAATGAAGAGATTTGGATTTTTTGCCACTTTGCCAACATTAATGATATTTGCAAAGTGGCATCTAAATAAGACTCAATGCCCCCTGAACGAATATCATCAAAGAACAAATGTTTGGCCATTATGCAGAGCATCTTGTTTGGCCAAAATCAAATGCAGCACATCAGCTCAAACACATCATGCCTACTGTTAAGCATGGGGGTTAAAGGATGACGATTTGGGTTTATTTTGTAATGGCAGGACCTGGAAACTTTGTAGTCATTGAAACAACTATTACCTCTTTTGTATACCAAAGTATTGTAGAGTCAAATGTAAGGATGTCTGTCTGATAGCTAAAGCTTGACATAAACTGTGTCATCAAGTCAAGACCTCGACTGGACTGCAATGCTTTGGTTGGACCTTAAGAGAGCTGTGGATTAATGAATGCTCACAAACCTCTATGAACTGAAGCAATATTGTAAAGAAAACTGGGTCAATAACGATGACAACCAACAACAATGTTCATCTATTTAAAAAATGTCTTTGTTTTTTTCCCCTCCCTCAGGAAAGTTGCTGTCATGCATAATAAATTTTAGAAAAATCAGCTGCCTCCCTAATGATCCTCTATGTTGGATAACATGTATAAATAAACATCGACAAAAACTTTTCTTGAAATTTGTCACCAGCAAACTGGTCCAGACACAGAAATGAAAACACACTCTCCAGGGAAGAGAAAGACACTTATCGCACACAGAGACACACACATCCACACAAAGGAAAGATAAGGACCGTATACAGGAAGATAAACAAGGGCAGGCGGAGTAATTGAAAACATTGCCATTTGGTATTTGGGATGATGATACACGAGTGCCGCTGCCTGCTGGCCCTTCCAGTAAGTTCTTAGAGGTCAATCCGGAACATTGCAGAACATTCCTCCACACTGATGGGAATCCCAGATCTTACCAGCGCAGCTGTCAATTATATCCAGATTTTTTCAACTTTTACTGGGGCCTCCATGCCACATCAATGCAGCAATACCATCCCTTCATCTATCTCTGTACTGTCCTCTGTCCCGCCTCCTTTTCTTTTTTATGTTCCCACTCTGGCACAATAGCAAGAACAATGCCAGGGTGCCACCACATCAAATACCATTGAAGGAGACTATTAGAGGGACAGACACAGAATGAAGGAGAAGGAAAGAGAGACAGGGAATTACAGTGCGGGTCGAAATCTGATTGTGCATCAAAGCAGAAGTGAGGGGAAAAACTTCCTCCTTAAACTGATTATATATCCATGAGAAGAAAAACCACAATGTCTCTCCCTCTCTCTCTGTGGATGTGTCGCTGTTTTTCTGTCTCTCTCATGGTGCCAACTGTCTACACGCCACCAGTGTCTACTTTTGCACGTTGCTATCAAAGCCATTTCTGCGGGGTCGAGTATTACCATCCATTCTGTTTTTGCACTTTTTCTGAAAAAAAACACTTAACTGTAAGCCATCAAGTTATTACTCGAGAGGCTTAATTAGGTTTTCAAAAATGTTTACTAAGTGAGACTTGACGTGTTTTTCTTGGCAATTTGAACCATATTTATTGACATAAGCACTGTCTGTTTAGAGGGGTGAAGTCATATTTTCCCCAGAACTGTTGGCAAAACTACAAATTTTATTTCATGGAAAAGTGTTTTTTTCATGTTAATCAGTGGAGTAAGTCATGTGCTGCATGGTGGCACAGCTGGTAAGACTGTTGCCTTACAGTGAGACGGTACGAATCCCAACCTGGAGTTTGCAGTTTCTCCCAGTGCAAACATGGGTTCTCCCTGGGTACTCTGGCTTCCTCCTTTTGGGTGAAATGGTTACTCTAAAATGTCCTTAGGTATAAGTGTTTGCATGCATGGTTGGGTCTTTGCGCTGTACTGTGATCGATCTGTCTACTCTCCCTGCAACCATGGATGGATGGATGGATGGATGGTTCAGAACTCAACCCGACTCATCATTCCTTTATCTATAGCATAATAATGAAACTGCCTGGGAGTAAGAACCCTGTCCAAAAACACCAAACCAGTTGGTTCTTTTATAAAGATCGATGTAGTCCCTCCAGTATGTTCTGGATCTTCACCAGGGTCTTCTTCCATGGGCATGCCTGGAAAACCTCCAAAGAAAGGTACCCAGATGGTGTCCAAATTTGATGCCCAAACCATCTCAACAGACTGCCTTTAAAGTCGAGGAGCAGGGGCTCTAGTTCAAGCTCCCCTTTTGTGATGCAGCTCCTCCCCCTGTCTCTAAGGAAGAAGCTAATTTTCATCGCTTGTTATGGGGATCTCATTCTTTTAGTCATTATCTATATCTCATGACCACAGGTGAGGGTCGGAACAAAGACAAACTGGAAAATTCAGAGCTACATTTTCTCAGCTTTCTCTTCACCACAACAGACAGAAGCAGCGGCCACATTCCTGCAGACGAAGCCCTGGTATGTCTGTCAATCTCCCGCTCCATCCTACCATCACTTTCCAGACTGAGTTACTGAAATTAATTAATTTCTCAATGACTTGATGAATATATTCTTGATGTATTCTAATGTAAATGTAGAAAATATATTTTATATGGTACTATCCTTAGTCTTCCTTCATAAGCATAAAAGCAGGGATAATCCTGGAAGAAAACCAGTTGGAGTTCTGCAAAAGAGTTCAGACTGAAGTGGAGTTTTGCCTTCCAGCAGGACAATGACCCTAAATATAAAGCTAGAGCTACAATGGGGTGGTTCAGAACAAAAATGCAATGTTTAAGTCTACAGCTAAATCCAATTGAAAATCTGTGGCAAGGAATCGCTGTTCACAGTTGCTCTTCATCCAGTCTCACTGGGCAAGTCAGTGACTATTTTAAAAAGAATATTTGGGCCAGAATATTAATCTCTAGAGGTATAAAGCTGGTAGAGACAACTCCCTTGCGGCAATGGTATACTGCTAAAGTTTATTGCATACAACACTTTTCAGATTGCTATGATAAAAATGTATCCATTTTTTGTATTTCAGTCATGCAATAGTTTGTATTTGTCACATAAAATCCTAAATAGTTTTGCAAGTCAGAGAAAGACAGACCCATTCAATACATTAGAATATTATTGAAAAGTTAATTTATTTCAGTATCTCAAAGTAAAACACATTATATACATTAAGTACACACAGACCATTGTTTTCCAGCCTTTCCTTTGTTAGTTATGGTTATTTTCTGCTTGCAGGCTAATGAAAACACGACATTTTCAGACCAATAAAAACAAACATTTTAAAACCGAAACAAAGGCATAATGAAAAGTATGTTTATGACCTGCTTTAAGGTTTTTATTTAAGTTTTTTAAATCTGACACGCAAGCCTCATCAGAACGCATTTATAGCGTATGACTGTAGACTTGTCTCCTGAAGTTATTTTTTTATTCACTTATAACTGCTAACAAATAAAATTGGGTGCCCAAATCAAATTCTATCAATCAAATGAAAACAGAAAGCAAACATATTTGTAGGTTCCAAAACTAGAACACAGAAATTTGCCCGTTTATCGTAGACATATGGAGACACACAGAGACGTCTTTTTGTCTGCAAACCTCCCTCATCCATCATCTTAGCTAATTTCATATGGGTAAGCTGTCTATGACAACACATGATGTTCATCTATCATTCGTCTTTAATGCGCTCAGTGTGCGCACTCCGTTCTCATCCTTCTTCAATGTTGATCTTTGCTCCGTCTTTCTTTCATCACATTAAAAAACTGTGTGAAACATATGTTTCATTTAGTAATTATGCGTGACTCTTACTTTAGTGTTCATGCATAGTTGAAAAAAAGACTTTTATAGCTCTGTTGCTAAAGTTTATCTATAAACAAATGGATTAATTGATAACAAGAATCCAGAAAAGAGGGAAAAAATTTTGTCTGGGAAATTTTTTGCAAGTAAACACAGATTTATGCCAAAAAAGCAAAACCTTTTGGTTTTTAAAAAACGTGTGTTTTTGGGGGAATTTTTTCCTCTTCTTTTCCTGGATTTAGGAACTCTATTTGTTAATCTTTATGAATTTAAAAAGAAGAGGCAATCAGTTTTAGGAGAAAAAAGCTTTTTTTCCCCTCGAGCTTTGGGAGGTAAACCACTTCCTGTATCTTTTCTTTCCCCACGTTTAAATTTAAACTTTGGGCCTTTGTTTCAAAATCCCCAATTTTTTCTATCCCCGTATTTGAAAATTAAAAAATATATACTGGCGAAGGTAATAAAATGGCCAGTTGCATTGTTGTACATCCATCTAAAATAATTGTTTCCTCCCTCATTTTCACTTTCAGAAAAAAAAGTTAAAGAACCCCCGCAACATTTTTTACACCATAAAAGCTTTCCCTTCCCTTGAAAAGCTAATTTAGATTCCCCTTTTTATGAAACAAATTAATTTTTTAAAAAATTTGTAAATTTGGTGTTTGAATTTTGAAAAAACAAAAAAAAATAATTTCTCAGATCTCTTTTAAGGGTCTTGCTCTCTGTTTTATTGTGTTTTTTCTTTCTGACTGAACCATATTTTAAAAAAAATTTAGAAAGGGAAGGGGGTTTCCCCCGTCATTCCCATCAACCCCACCTCCCCCTCAAAAATCCATCCCCCTTTTTTTTTCTGTCAGCCTTTTGTTTTTTCCTTTTCTCAAACTTTTTTCTCTCTCCGTGGGGCAGTTGTATTAAACCTTTTTGGGAAATTTCTTTTAAAAAATGCATAAAAGATATATACTGGCTAAATGTCTTTAAATCTTTTAAAAAAAAAAAATTTTAAAAAAATCAAAAAATTTAAAAGAAAATAATATAATTCAAATATCTGCAAGTCTTTTAGGGTATGTCTCCACCAGTTTTGAGCAGTAGAGACTGACACTTTTGCCCATTTGTTTTGTAGAATAACTTACCTCAGTTATAGCTCAGTAAAAGTGGATGGAGAGTGTCTGAACACCAATGACTCAAATTATGCATCCAAACCTATAAAGGAATGGCTTCACAAGAAGAACTGAAAAGGTTCTGAAAAAGTCCATCCTGACCAGCAATCAGTGAGGTGAGCTCAAGAGGGCCATGCACAGGAAATGGCCGTGCAATCGGATTTCGAGCAATTTTCCAAAGTAGAGTGGTCAAATGTTCCCAAGTCAAGTTGAAGTTAACGTTGATGTAAAGATCTGTAGGATTTCTATTTGTCCAATTTATTTAAATTGGCTAAAATCAGGCATTTGATCAGGGGTGCTCAGGCTTTTTACGTCCACTCTAAGTGATGACATCATGAACATGATACCTCTATTGTGAATGAGTTGACAGTGTAAGTCTCCTTAAATCAGCTTGGCCTTCAACTTTGGCAGACCAAACTTTACTTAAAATTTTAAGGTGATTTTTTTGCAAGAAACCTCAAAGAATCCCCTCTGTATATATCCTGCCTTCTTACCTTTCATCGCTATCTCCATTCTTCTATTTTCTCACCAGTCACCCAGTGCTATCATCATCCTCTCTATTGGTCAGAGAAGTGACACTGATATGCAGACTGGGTTTGTGCATGTCAATAGGAAGAGTGCACTGCATGTGTGTGTGAGAGAGAAAAGGATGATGATGATGATGAATAAGACTCCAGAGAGGAGGGAGAGAATTACCTCTGAGCATAAGGGAGTGAAATAAAGACAAGGAGAAAGGCAGAGAAAAAAGAGACATTGAGCTGGGGAAAGAAGGAGTGATAACACGACGTGAGTTTGGCGAGAAGAAAATGAAATAAAAGGCGATGAAACGAAGGCAAAGAAACGTGGTGGGAGAAACAGGACACGAGATGGGAAGAAAGAAGTTCTCAGGTTTGAGGTGTGAGCACGTTTCATGATTCCCAAGTTATTTTGGAATCATGAGGAAGAAAAAAAGAAAAAGGGTTGGAAAGAGAGATGGATACCCCTTAATCGCATTTTCTGTGCAGTCTGCACGTTTTCTGAATCCCATGTTGCTGTTTGGCTCTGGGTAACAAATTGAGAGTAAAACTAGCAGCCGAGACGAGGAATGAAAAATTTAAGATGATATTCAGAGCTGTTCCCTCTGGAATGCTATTCTGATTCACAGCATATGCAAGAAAAAGTAGGGATCGAGACCGAGAGAGTAAAACACTTTAGAGGACTGATATATTTCTGGTTGGAGGAGGGGTGGGGGTGGGTGGGTAGAGTGGGGTGGATAGTGGTACAATAAAGAAGAGGGAGATATTTTGGTAAAAACTTACAAGAGAGTGAGAAGAGACTAAAAGAGGGCTGAAAAAGAATACAGCAGGTGAAAGAAGTAAGCACTTGTAAATCCACTTGAGCTCCTAAACATGTTTCTTCAGCACAAGATCACATCAGGTGAATTCTGTCCCTCACCCAAGTAAAATTGATGAAATTTTGCCAGGAGGGATACACAGTGGCTGCCTTAAAAATGGCTCCAGACGGAGTTGTGACATCCAGGCCAATATGGTGAGGGACGCGTTTCCCCAACTTGAGGGGTTTTAGGGGGACCTGGCCAAGTCTCCATTAGACTGTAATGAGCTCCAAAGAGCTCTAGTCTCATAAATAATACATGTGCAAGTTGGAGGCGGCTGATGTTCAATTTAGGTTTCACACAAAAACCTCCACACCAGTCCAGGTACGAAACGGTTTTGGGTGTTTTAAAATTTGTTTTAAGGATGCAGGGTCCCTTGTATAAATCATCATATATACCAATAGTTGGCAAGCACCTGCTTGCATAAACCTGTTTCACACCTTCATGCTGGCCAAACCTGGTGATAAATTTTGAATAACACAACATAAGCCCTTTGTCAATTTGAGGGAGGCCATTAGGTGAGTTTTTCCATTTCGTTGTGTATAAAGTCCTCTATTATTTTTGGCTCTCCTGGTAAAGATCTGTAAAAAAAAAATCCATAAAATCAGTTGTTAGGAAAACTTGCCAAGTCCAAAATACCACTCTATGCTGCAGTGAAGTCTCCATACCAGCCTCCTCACTGTGCAGAGTGGAGAGATGAACTCATCCAGGGTTTGTTTTTCACAGTTTCAGTTGTTTTAAACTTTATTGATTATTGCTCTGACTATAGATATGGGCAGGTTTAAGTGAGTATCTGCTTTCTTGTAACCATCACCTGACCTATAAAGATCAACATGTTTTCTTGTCTTTCCCATTTTTAAGAGCTGCTAAGAGATATTCAATTCAGTGTATACAGTGACATAAAAGTGTATTTGCTACTTAACTCACATTTCTTCCATTTTTGCAATTCAGAGTAAGTAAGTGCAAGTAAATACAAAATTCAATTTTCAAATGGTGATTTTATTATTTAAAGGGATAAAAGCTATGAAAACCTATATACAGTAAGTATATAGAATCATACATGATTCATCCAGAAGGGCACAAATGTACCACAAACAATATCGAAAGTGCTGCAGGCCTCATTTGCCTCAGTTAAAATCAGTGTTCAGGGCAAAGCTAGCATCCACAGGAGACCTCCAAGACAACTTTGAATACTGCCTTCTATTAGAACATCCTGCAGGAGAATGTTCGACCATCAGTTTGTGAACTTGAGCTCAAGCATTCTTGGGATGTGCAGTAGGACAATAATCCAAAACACACCAGCAAGTTGACCTTGGAATGGCTCAAAGAACCCCAAAAGTAAGGTATTAGATTAAAATCTTGACTTAAAATACATCTTGCAAAATCCACTTTTTTAGCCCATAAATACATTTTGTGGTGTACTTGGAGTCTGTAGGAGTGCCAAAAAGTTGAATTTAGTCTCTCCAGCTGCTGCGTAGATATTTTCATATTATGTTTGGGTCATATTTTTCTGTGTGCTCAGTTTTCTCTATCCTCTATTACGTCTTTTGAAATGTTACATCACTGTATTTGCTGCAGGACAGCTAAACAATGTCATCAACTTCAGGCTGACCAATTCGCATGTCTGCCATTTTTATTTCTCACTGCGATTTTGTAGTTCAAGCAAGTGGATAATAATACAAGAATTTATTAACAAAAATAAGTCAACTTAAAGTCAAACATGTTTCAATCAACAAACTCTTTACTATACTAGAACAATCCAAATGAACTACCAAGCAAAATTAAAGAATAAGGAACACAAAGAAACTCTACACACGATATTAACAAGTGAATTAAAGATGGTAAAAAACTGGCCAATAACCTGTCCGTTGTCCTGGACCAGACCAATAACAGTGGTGACATCTGCGACTTCAGGAGTTTCACAGACGGGTCCGCTGAGGTGCGGTAATTTGTGTACAGAGCAGAGTGGGGATAAAACTCACCCCTGGGGGGCGCCGGTGCTGATGGTTCTTGTGCGGGAGAAGATGCTTCCCAGTGTCACCTGCTGCTGCCTGCCTGTCAGTATGGAAGCTGGTCATCCACTGACAGATGGAGGCTGGAACTGTGAGCTGTTGGTGGGTGTTTGGGTTGATGATGTTCAAGGCCGAGCTGAAGTTTTCAAACCGGATCCTGACATACTTCCCTGGGTGGTTGAGGTGGAGCAGCATGAAGTGTGGTCCTAAACTGACTGCATCATCTCCCAACAGGGGGCCTGTGACGTCCTTTAGATGATTCAACAGTCGCTCAAATGATTTCATGACCACAGACATTAGGGTGGCATGCCTGTAGTCATTTAGCCACGTAATGGTGTGCTTCTTCAATCAATCAATCAATCAATCAATCAATTAAAAGCAAAAAACATAACAGAACAATTTCGATCTTGATGTCATAGATATCACAACGCATCAGAGCAGTAGGGTGTCTGTGGCTTCTTTGCCCCAGTAATTTGTTTGGCATTGATAAAATAGGTGAAGAAGAGGAACTGACATGGTGGACGATGAAGGACAAGCAAATACTGATAACATTTCTCAGCCCGCAGTAACTCTTATTACATGGCAAGCAAGTGGCAGCAGGCTTGTCAAGAGGGATTATCAAGTTCAGTGAGAGAAAGACTTCCTGTGGCTGTGAGATAAAAATTGGAAAGTGTTCTGCAATATCTGTAGAAAAGCTAATATAAGCGCTGGATTTGTCCAAAGGTCCATAAATCAGCAATGAATAATCACAAGTCATCTTGATGCTTTGAAGGCAGTCAACCAGAGCTTAGCAATACAAGAAAATTAAATAAAGCAGACAAAGAGCATAGATCAGCTGAGAAATGATGGATCACTCAGGTACCTTATCAGCTCTTTTTTTATATCAGTGAAATAAAAAAAGTTTTTTTTATATCAATGAAATAACTTTAAATCACTTGTCATCAGCAGCAGATTATTTTAATGGGTATTTTTTAATCATCACTTGTCCAGTTTACTTTGTTTTAATGTGCAAACAGCACATTGGGCTACATTTGTTGGGCCTGGGCATTCCCCTGTTTACGCAAAAATACCTATTTATGAAATTCAAACCACTGTTTTGGCATTCTTCGGCTGTTGTGGAGCCTTAAACAAAAACAAACAGGACATGAACAAAACAATGGACTTCTACTAAACTAAAAGAAAAACAAAAAGTGATGCAAAAGCAGAGATCTCACAACTATTAATCAGAAGATCTAACTGAGCTTTAAGAACGTAAACTGCTTACAAAACAAGGCGAGCATGACATATTAAAAGACGAGGTTCTGACAGAGGGTCAGCATTTGCTATATTGAGCGGCTGATGATTAAGGGGGTTACAGGTCTGAGAACTAGTGAAGAGGACAAGGTGTGCAGGACAGCAGAAAATGCAACCAAAAAGTAAACTGAGGGTTAAACAGAGAAGCTGAGGCAAATTATAGAGAAAGTAGTGTTTAGTCCAGCAGAAAACACACAACTGAGATATTCAAATTACTGATAGCTAACAAAAGAATTCTGCTAGAAATAAACTTTTGTTCCCTTTCTACACTAACAAACATGTTGAGTTGTAACTGACATCCAAAACATCTTTTAGGCATTATCTCAGTCACAAATTTGATTAACTCGATGGCCCCTTCCTAACCTTTTAAATCTTTAACTTAGCTAAATGTCTGTTGCACTAAAATCTGATGCATAGACCATCTATATTAAGGTCTAGGACTGCTCCTGTCAACATGAAAGCTACTCTTTTACTTTCCTCTTTCTATTATGTATATTGCTCTGCTTTTATTATTCTGTTATCAATTTTACACATTCCGATTAGGTTATTTACCTGCCTTTAAAACAAGATCATACTATGACACAGCTCAACTGTGTTTGGCACTGTTCTGAAAAAAATGTTTCAAATTTCTTAAATATAGGCTACATGTAAACGTTCGGTCTGCTCAACAGGTGGGAGGTCATTTTGTCACCTAATTTTGTTGTTTTGATCATTTCACCTCTTTTCTGGGAAAAAGGTAGCTGTCTCCCATTACACATTTTGTGCCAACCATGCTCAATTCATACCCACCACAGGGATTTTTGTTCCTGCTTTGATAACTGGTTATTTAAAATAATTTTCTGCAATTGTATTGTAGTCTTCTTTGAGACAATGTGGTTATATGACTCAGACGAAAATGTTTTTCTAGGTCATTGCTGGTTACTTTGGTTTGATCAGAGGTCTTATTCTCAAATAATCTATGAGTTAGCTTGCTCAAACTGGAATCATAATCATAATCAATGGAAATAGGGTGTAATGAAAATGAAATGTTCAGAAATATTAGAAATCTTAAATTAAATGAAATCCCACACGAGAAAAAAAATTAAGATTTTGTTAAGATACTGTCTTTCTTCCAACTAATTTCAACTTTGCCAACTGTTTTTTTACATTAAGGTTTGCTTGGAACCGTTAAAGTGAATGACACCAATAAAAGACTAAGTCAGAGAGGGAAAATAAAATAAAGTAAAATAATAAAAAACTTCAAACATTTTACTAAAAGCCACTTTAGTCTAAACTAAACTATTTTGAAGTGCTAATTCTGTGCAAACCTGAGTTTGTGTGTCCTTGTTATTTTAAACTTGAACATAGCGGCAGATTTGGTCCTAGCTCTCTCGAGTAAACAACATCTCTCTGCACTAATGCAGCTCTAATTTACATTCTGCATGCATTTAGGAGAACATCATTGCATATTTATGTATATCTATGTAAACTACAGCCAGAGAAATAAAACTGTTAAAAAAATTGAAGTAATAGTTTAATTATTGATCTGGTCAGTGTCAGCTGTTTTGGTGTTAATGAAATTAACAACATGTGCCCTGAAAGGTCAACAGAGAAATAACCCCAAACACAGGAATGGTTTTGCAAGTGGAGGGCACTGATATTGTTCCCCTCATCATTTATTTTACTTCTTTTCAGTAGTTTTGCGTTTGACCAGGGTCACTGTCACTGCTGGTAGCATGAGGCATTACCTGGACCCTATAGAGGTTGCACAGGCAATCCCACTCCACTAGAATGGCACATCAATATGTCTCATTGCCTAAAGGATTGCTGTGTCTCCCAGCACAGTCTCAAGAGCATAAAGAAGATTCCAGGAGACAGACAGTTACTCTAGGAGAGCTGGACAGGGCTGTCTGAGGTCCTTAACCCATAAGCAGGACCGGTATCTGCTCCTTTGTACAAGGAGGAACAGGATGGGTACTACCAGAGCCCTACAAAATGACTTTCGGCGGGCAGATGTAAATGCCTCTGACAAAACCATAAGAAACAGACTTCACAAGGGTGGCCCGATGGCCTGATGTCTTCTAGGAGGTCTATTAGACCCTCACTGCTTGGCACTGTGGAGCTTGGCTGGCATTGGCAGGTTCGACACTGGGGCCCTGTTCTTTCACAGATGACAGCAGGTTCACTCTGAGCTCATGAGACAAACAGCAAAGTGTCTGGAGAAGCTGTGGTGAACGTTATGCTGCCTGCAACATTGTTCAACATGATCGGTTTGATAGTGGGTCAGTGTTGGTCTGGGGAAACATATCAATGTAGGGACACACAGACCTGTACAGGATGAATGACGGCACCCTGACTGCCATTAGGAATCAGAATTAAATGCTTAGACCTATTTTCAGACCCTTCGCTTGTGAAGTGTTTCCTGGGTTCCTTCTGGTGCATGATAATGTCCGGCCTCGTGTGGCAAGAGCATGGCGGCAATTCCTGGAGGATGAAGGAATTGATACAATTGACTGGCCTTCACATCTCTAAAAACATCATGTTTAGGTCAATCTGATGTCACCAGGTTGCACCTCAGACTTTCCAGGAACTCAGTGATGTCATCTCATAAGGAGCGCGTGGGGGACACACAAACTACTGAGTACCATTTTGAGTTGCTGCAAGTACATTTCAGCAAATTGGATTATCCTGCCAGATCAGTTTTTCAGCTTAAATTTCTCTGAGACTTCTGATTAAGCCCTCTGTGGGTTGATCATTTTTATTAAATGATGTGGCATCCTTTTGTCCCTTGCACATTACCGGGTCCATATCAGTATGGATATCCAGCATGTTTTTCTTTTCCAAATAAGATCTGATGTGTTTTCAAAGTGTTGCTTTAATTTCATTGAGCAGTGTAGTTTGGTCTTCTCAGACTAGAGCACTGTGCATTATATAGCTTGATCAGGAAAACATCATCTGCAGAAACCTGGTCTTATTTCTGCTCCAGGAGAAGAAAAACAGACAAAAGTGACCTGGAAGCTTTGTAAAAATGTATTAGTAATGTCACAGAAGGTAGAACCCATAAATTTTTATTTTAAGGCCTACCTGCTATTGGTTTATTAGAAGTCTAAATGTATTATACAGTGCCTTGCGAAAGTATTTGGCCCCCTTGAACTTTGCAACCTCTTGCCACATTTCAGGCTTCAAACATATTTTTTTTGTGAAGAATCAACAACAAGTGGGACACAATCGTGAAGTGGAATGAAATTTATTGGATGTGTCAAACTTTTTTAACAAATAAAAAAACTGAAAAGTGGGGCGTGCAATATTATTCGGCCCCTTTACCTTCAGTACAGCAAACTCACTCCAGAAGTTCAGTGAGGATCTCTGAATGATCCAATGTTGTCCCAAATGACTGATGATGATAAATAGAATCCACCTGTGTGTAATCAAGTCTCCGTATAAATGCACCTGCTCTGTGATAGTCTCAAGGTTCTGTTCAAAGTGCAGAGAGCATCATGAAGACCAAGGAACACACCAGCCAGGTCCGAGATACTGTTGTGGAGAAGTTTTAAAGCCGGATTTGGATACAAGAAGATTTCCCAAGCTTTTAACATCCCCAAGAGCACTGTGCAAGCAATCATATTGAAATGGGAATGAGTATCAGACCACTGCAAATCCACAGACCCGGCCGTCCCTCTAAACTCTCATCTTGAACAAGGAGAAGACTGATCAGAGATGCAGCCAGAGGCCCATGATCACTCTGGATGAACTGCAGAGATCTACCACTGAGGTGGGAGAGTCTGTCCATAGGACAACAATCAATCGTACACTGGCACAATCTGGCCTTTATGGAAGAGTGGCAAGAAGAAAAGCATTTTCCTCAAAGATATCCATAAAAGTCTCATTTAAAGTTTCCCACAAGCCACCTGGGAACACACAAACCATGTGGAAGAAGGTGCTCTGGTCAGATGAACCAAAATCGAACTGTTTGGCCACAAAGCAAAACGATATGTTTGGCGTAAAAGCAACACAGCCTATCACCCTGGAACACACCATCCCCACTGTCAAACATGGTGGTGGCAGCATCATGTTTGGGCCGCTTGTTTCCGTCAGCAGGGACAAGGAAGATGGTCAAAATTGATGGGAAATGGATGGGGGCCCAAATACAGACCATTCTGAAGAAAACCTGTTGGAGTCTGCAAGAGAGTTGAGACTGGGATGGAGATTTTATCTTCCAACAAGACAATGATCCAAACATAAAGCCAAATCTACAATGGAATGGTTCACAAATAAACGTATCCAGGTGTTGGAATGGCCAAGTCAAAGTCCAGAACTGAATCCAATCGAGAATCTGTGGAAAGAGCTGAAGACTGCTGTTCACGAACGCTGTCCATTCAACCTCACTGAGCTCGAGCTGTTTGGCAAGGAAGAATGGGCAAGACT
The DNA here is from genome assembly GCA_036173005.1 of Crenichthys baileyi. Classification (NCBI taxonomy): domain Eukaryota; kingdom Metazoa; phylum Chordata; class Actinopteri; order Cyprinodontiformes; family Goodeidae; genus Crenichthys; species Crenichthys baileyi. The sequence goes on from JAHHUM010001249.1 coordinate 150,697, forward strand.
TTCAGTCTCTCGATGTGCAAAACTGATAGAGACATAACCTAAGCGAATTGCAGCTGTAACTGCAGCAAAGGGTGGCACTAAAAAGTATTAACGCAAGGGGGCCGAATTATATTACACGCCCCACTTTTCAGTTTTTTATTTGTTAAACAAGTTTGACATTCAATAAATTTCATTCCACTTCACGATTGTGTCCCACATGTTGTTGATTCTTCACAAAAAATTTGAATTTTATATCTTTATGTTTGAAGCCTGAAATGTGGCAAGAGGTTGACTAGTTCAAGGGGGCCGAATACTTTCGCAAGCCATTGTATATGTCTTTAGTCTTTCAGTAGGTATATAAAGGTATTGTTATTTTTTTATACAAATCAAGCTTTGTTCGTCATCTACCCCAGCGATATTCTCTCAGCCCTGTTTTTTCTTTGTTAAAAAAAAAACCTCTGTCACAGTGGAGCTGTATGTAGTATCTCTGCATGGAAATTATGATCCTTGCCGCACAACTGACATTTTTATTATGGCAACAAACTTAGTTTCTGATGATAAAAGAGGAAGCATCTTGCTGTCAGTAAAAACCCTGAAAAACTTGATTGTTTAACGAGGCTTGAGATTAAAATTTGTCTCCAGCCATCAGCACAATGTACATATTTAAATATCTTGCCATATTTACCATTATTTTCCTACCATTTTACCCAGTATGCTGTGATATTATTACTGCGATATCACACCTGATGAATGAATTGGATTGAAATAGTTTATAATACTTAATTAACTTATACATTCTGGCACTTTTGTGTTGTTTACATACTTTATTCTATGCTCAGACCACTTTTAGACCGGACAGCTTTGCTTGTTCTAAACCAAGATGAAATATAAAAGGTCTGAATGATGGCTACCGATAGTTGTGTCTTCGGCTGGTCTAAATGAGATCTATGTATAGCTTTAATCTTGAAATCAGGTCTATTGCTCAATGGGCTAGCAGTAAATCCAGAGCAGAAAAAAAAAACAAATAGTGGTTGAAAAACAGTTGCAACAAAAGGAAGAATGTCCATGCTATCCCTATTAGAACCCTCAAAAAATATTTCTGAATAACAAACAAAATCCTTGTCACCTTTCTTTACACTGACCATTCTGATTCCTCTGATTGCTAAAAGCTCCAATATTGAATTTTCCCTTTTTAAATGAGTGTCACTCTGCATCCGCCTACAGGACTGATATTGGATCTCTCCTCTTTATTGGCAGACACAAAGGAGGTCTGAGTAAAAATGACTTTATTCATTCTCAAACATAACAACATTATCTTGTTATTGCCATAATGTGGTTACAGAGGGAAAAGAGTGGATATGAAAGCTTTGCAAACAGCTCATTCGAACATCGGACCATGTGCTGTGGCACTGGGGACTTCTGCCACATGCCCTCTTGTCTCATACCTTTCCGGCTGCCTTCTGTAAATAATATTTATAAACTTGTTTCATACTTTGAAGTCTTATTGGGCTCAGTTACAATATATTCAACCCATCATGAACAGTCGGGGAAAACAATTAGCTGGCTTTGTAAGCTCTGACTGGATAAAGAAAGAGGTACAGAAAGATTGCCTGAACTAAAATAGTCAGTATTAGGCGATGCTCTTCAGAAATATCTATTAGTACACTGTAGTCTGCTTTTGTCTGTTACCTTTACTATGTTAGGGATATGCAGTTGCAGAGTTGTGCTTGTTAGGTGAAGTGTACACAACGTTTTTTTTCTGTAAATTCGTCAATGATTGTGCCATTTTCAAAATTTAGCTGTTCAGGTTGTGACCTCTCCGTCTGGTCTTTCAAAAGAAACCCTGAAACTAAATCTGCACAGTGTGGTTGGGTTGATTGACAAAATAATGTTTGAGGATGTTTTATTATCTGAAATAAATGTTCACATATCGCTTCATTACTTGGTGTGACTAGGTTGCAGTGGTTGAAGTGTTGCACACCACTCAGTACTTGATGCACCGCCATACAGGCACTAAGTTGGTCACAGTTGTGAAGTTTTTTGTATTTTACCTCAGCTTAACAATTGAGTTTGCAATAAATACAGTTGAAAACAGATATTTAAATACAATGTAATATAAAGGCAAATAAACCATTTTTTTCCCTCACTGTGTGATATTAAATCAAACTAAATGTTTCCTGTTTTAGGTAATTAATTACCCAAAATATATTATTTTAGAGTAAATCTGTTCACTTACTGCTAGAATAACGAGAGATTTTTTTCAGAAAAATCTTTATAATTTGTTTGATTCAAAAATTAAACTGTATGACATTAAACAATTTTGGGAAGCCCTAATGATGATGTAATTGCTTTATAGGCCTTTGATTGGTTCATTCAAAAACGTTTCACTTAAGTGAAGCCAGAGCTGTGAATGTATTTTAAGACGTCCTGGAAAATTTTTAAGAAATCTGCCAAGAAATCCCAGAATTGAGGACCTCCACAAGACTGGTCCATCACTGAGTACAATTTCCAGATACCTGAAGATTAGTCTGTTCAAATAATTGCAAGCAAATATAAAGACCATGGGAATGTTTAGCCATCAAACTGATCAGGAATGAAACAAAAGCAAATGAAGTTGGGAAGAGAGTAAAAACAGCACCTGTACCTAAAGGGGCTGAAAGGCCAATCAGAGAGTGAGAAGCAATTACTCCAAAAGTAACATAAAAATACAGATTACAGTATGCCAATGCACTCAGAGACAAACACCTTATGTTTTGGAAAGATTTCCTGTGTCTGATGAGGCAAAAACTTTACTTTAACTTTAATGTTCACTTAAACTTAAAATCAATCTTTCTGTTCATTTGGATGAATTAGTTGGTGGTCTGTCATCTATCCAATGGTTTTATGATGGCTTCCTTTTTTAATTGAGCAGCTTTAATTAAACAGCTAATTAGCTATATATTTAGATGTAATTAAATATAAGTAATAATAGATAAGGGTGAATAGTTAATGTTGTTTTGATTTTGACCCAAATAAGCATTGCATTGTGTTTTTTAATTTATCTTATAACAATGGTTGAAATAAAGCTGTTTTACATTACCACATGTTGGTTGTGAATTAGTTTTTACCAAAAGGCAAAAGTAATTATTGTGATCAAACCTTTACTGTTTGTATATAATCTAAGATTTTGAATTTAGTGTTAACAGTGCTGTACAGTTTTTGAATATCAATGACTTTGTTTCACATCTGTTGATGTGAAACAAATGCAATAAACAATTGGGGCAATTACTTTTCATTTAGAAGAAAGTTGTTTCTTTCTGTTCATAAATTAAATCATCATTTAAAAATGTATTCTGTAGTCCTTGGATTTTCTTTGTCTGATATTAAAATTTGAACATCTGAAACATTTTGATTTAGCAAAAAAAAAGAAATACCAGAAGAAATCTGCAAGAGAGAAATACTTTTGCGCTGTATGAGAATTGCATGCAAGTTCTGTTTCATTTGTCTTTAAAAAAAATTAAATCTTTTCATCTTTCTTTCTTTTCAACTGACCACTGTATTGAGATCAGTTCCTCTTCAGGACCAACTGGAGAATTTGAGGCAAATTTGATTAAACTTGCTTTAGGCATTTTGGATATATAGGAATCCCGAGAGAGGGACTGATACCCCTACAACCCCTGACAGTTATGCCTCTGGCTATGACTGTCACTGTGACAGAGCCATGAAATTAATGGAGACTTGGAAAAAAAAATGAAATGGAAGATGTCTATGATGCACCACTGAAAACATACGACAAAAAGTCATTTTCTCTTGGCTCTCCTTAAATGTGTCCCATTAGCAGCAGAAACCTAATATCGCAGCCTTTCCCCTTTCTCTGGGGGGTTAAGAGGTTCACAAAGAGCATGTTTGGAGAATAGGGAGACAAGATGGAGGAGAGACAGCAATAGAAAGGATAAGCAAGGCCTGGTGTTAAAAGGCCTTTATATTACTCATCTGCCTCATTACATACATGGTTACATTTTTTCAGACGGAATAATAAATTACTCTTGAGTCTTCAATTATTGGTGTCCTTAGGAGTACCCAGCAGACTCTCGTGTGGATAATGTGTTTCAGGTAAAATTATATTGAAACCTTTTCACATTTTAATAAGTGGAGTTTGGATGTTTTTCCCCTGCATGTATGTTTGGCCTGTGATGATCTGGTGACCCTTTCTGGAGGCTTTGATGGGCTCCAACCAACAACCAAACAAGACTGAGCTGGTAAAGAATTCAAATGAGTTTCTATGTTGTATTTAAAACTGAAATATTTGGGAAATGCACATATCAAACCTGTGAGTAAATGTTTGTTCTTCCCCCAACGTTTCTTTTCTCTAAAGCAGTGGGTTTATTTGCTTTTTACTTTTTATATCATTTAACACATCACATATTTTTAACCACAGTACATGCAAGAAAATTAAGAAATTAAGAACTTAATGCTTACCTTGTATTTTAACTTGCGAATAATGGCACTTTTTTGTTAATTTTGTAAAACAGTAAAGAAAGTTGCATTACATTGTTCATTAAACTGCAGGGGACATACATTTTGTTTGAATGGGGCCATCTAGTCCTTCAGCTATAGGCTGCATTCGTACAGTGCTTTAAAAAAGTATTTACAAATTCTTGAAGTTTGCCACACACTTCAGTGTATTTTATTGGTAGTTTATTTAAAGGGCTAACACAAAGTGGTGCATATTTGTGGAGTGAAAGGAAATGGATGCATGCTTTTCACATTGTTTCACATATGACTATCTAAAAGTAGGTGAAGCAAAATCAATTCCAGTGCAACTTCAGAATTCAAGAAATAGCAGACAGAGTTCTGTGTATAGATAGCAAACAGCATCAAGATGACCAAGGAACACACCAGACAGGTCAGGAATGAAGTAGTACAGAAAATAAAAACATGGTTACGTTATAAAGAAATACCCCAAGCTGAGAACAGTTCTTCAACAATCCACCATCTGGATATGGAAAGAGTATAGCACAACTCCAAACCTACGAAGACCTAAACTATTTGGCTGGGAAAGGAAAGCATTATAAACGCAGCCAAGAGTCCAAGTTTAACTCTGGAGGAGCTGAAGGGTTTTACAGCTCAGGTGGTAAAATTACTCATATGCTCCACAAATCTGCCCTTTATGTGAGAGTTTCAAGAAATAAGGTCATATGTTTAACTTAAAGTTTCCACAAGCTTTGTAGAAGACACTGCAGACTTGAGACTGGTGCAACGTCCTTCAGAACATACACCCTAACCAGCGCTAAAATAGAATGGTTTTGTTCAGTGGTGTCCAACTCCAATCCTCTAGAGCTACTTTCCTGCAACCTTTAGATGCATCCCTGCTCCAGGAGACCCGAATAAAATAAATACCTCCATACCATGCCTCTGCAGAGTTCACTGACATGCTAATAAGGGAATTCAGCGATTTGATTCAGGTATGTTGGAACACGGATGCATCCAAAAGTTGCAGGATGGTAACTCTAGAGAACAGGACTTGGGGACCCCTGGTCTGGATCAAACGTATTCATGTGTTAGAGGCCCTAGAGGGTTTTAAAAATTGTGTCACTCCAATTCAGTTACCTGTCATGTTTCAGTTTGGTGAAAGACTCAAATGCAGAGGCTGACTGAAATGAATAGAGTTCTTTATTACTAAAAGGAAAAACGTACAGGTTGGTCTTGAACACAGCATGGAGTATGAGCAGAAAAAAGGGGAAATCAAGATGGGTATGGAACGGACAGGCAAGCGGAAGAATCCAGTGGTGAACAGAGAGAAATCAGGAATTTAAATGCTGAGGCAGGGGTGGAGAAATGACAAGCAAACCAAAAGAGCAATCAGAGCAGCTGTACCAGAAAGAAAGCGGGGAAGCTGAGGGAGAGAGACTAATTAACACAGATGGAGCTGAGCTGGGACACAAAGAAATTATCAGTCAAGGGGAAAAGATAAACAGATGTAACAGAATGAATGCTAAACGTACAATGGACAGAACACAAGAATCAAATAAGAAACTGAACACAAACGCATGAACTAATATGGCAAGACCTACATGACCAAAATTAAGCAACAAATAAATACATACAAAAGAAAATCAAAACCCAAACACCTGGAAATCAGGAAATTATCATTTCATACCATCAGGAGAAAATGTACTGTCTCAGAGGTGAATAGCATTTTACTACCGTTTTGCATGCAAACCAGTGTTTAAAAATTGGAAGGAAAAACCTTGAAATGTATTTATGACATGCAAAAATTGTATGTTTGGGTCTTTATAGCTTATGGCAGTATGTCTGGACATTTTTAAGGATGTAAACAAAGCACAAAGCTTTATATGTGAAACTGGATTACTCTTAAACCTGCGCATGCAGTGAAAGCCATATTCCAAAATAAATTCAACAAACAAAACTGCAAAATAGATCTTCGCTTCATCTGAACATTATTTAGAGCTAGGAACATGTTTAATGCAACACTGTTTATTAAAGCTGGTAAAATTCTACTTTGATTTTAAAAATTTAGCATTTCATTTTATAAAACGGCTTTATCAGAACCAATGAATCTGAAAACATCAGTGAATTTATATTCATAATTAGTGTGAGTGCCTGCCGACCATAAATGGATTCTCAATGGACGTTTGTCTAAGTGCAGCAAAGAGCAGAATCCTAATGTTTGTGTGCATATGATTTGTCTGACTGCTCCACACTCAACAGTAACTGGAGAGCAAAATGTATCGAACCAGGCAGAGTGCAGAGCCAGAGAGGGAAAGAGAGATTCTCTAATTGCAGAATGCAGTTGTTCATCCTAAATGACTGGAACATCCTAATCACTTATCACTGATTACACTTCTCCCTCTCCATCTGACTAGCTGGTGGCTATTTCTTCTTCTTTTGGCTGATATCTCAACTAGTAATTTCCTATTAGCTTGCTGGCACCCTGCTTGGCCCTTAGTTTTGCTGCCTGACCACTGGGTCACATAAAGGATCGGCTCGGTGGCCAACTTGCTAAGCAACTGCTTGCCTGTTTGATTAAAAGCATAATTATAGAGTGCAAAGGGGAATTTTAACTTGAATTGTATTACCTTTCGCCTGAGTGAGGGGGAGTGAATCACTGGGCTAACATTTTCATTCTGACTGGATAGAGGTATGGGGTATAATGGCTGCAATAATGAGTAGACATGCAACAGGAAAAAGAAAATGGAAGATTTGATTACCTGCTTTGGCAAGTGAGAATGGCATAATGTGTGTAATAACATCAGAGGGCCTAACAGCAATGATAGTGAGGTAATGCATGTTAGCACACAGACTGAAAGGTCTAATTAGAATAAAAGGACGAACACAAATCTATGTATATTAATTTTTGATGACTGTAGGATATCACACTATTTACTTTCACTTAATAGTCTAGCCTAAAATACATATATTTAAAATCCAGAAAGGAGTTTTTAAAAGGAATATTAGAATAGCTATAAATTAATTTAATTCAGTTTATCTATATACTGCCAAATCACAACATATATGGTCTCAAGGCACTTTACAAAAATAAGTAAATCTGATCAAATCATACAGATTCCGAGTCAAGTACATACATTCCAACTGATCCTAGTTATCAAACAGTGCAGTCAAATTCAGTTTATTATTCAAATTGGTTAAAATGTTTTCTATCTGAGGAACCCTAGCAGATTGGATCGAGTCAGTGACTTGCAGCATTTACCCCTCCTGGATGAGCATGTAGCAACAGTGGTCGTTGACTTTGCAGCAATCCCTCATACTGAGCATGCATAAAGCGACAGTGGAAAGAAAAACTACCTTTTAACAGGAAGAAACCTCCAGCAGAACCTGACTCATTGTAAATGGTCATCTGCCATGACCAACTGGAGGTTTGAGAAGACAGAGAATGCAAAGAAGCACTGATTCTGGAGAATTTTCTATGTTGAAGAAAAGTAAAAAGTTATTGCTAGTAGTAACTCCTTTAGTGGCTTCATCTAGCAAACAAACACAGCTAAACAGATACGCTCTAAACCATTTTTCATATCTATAGGAAGAATAACAGGGTTCCTATGCAGTCTTGAAAAGTCCGGAACTTGATTTTACTGGATAAGAAAAGAGAAAATGTAGTAATAAAAAATTTTCTATTTTCAAGACTTCATCTCTTAATCCATTTTCTAAAAGACTGAAATCCTTGTTTTTAAATCCGCTGTGCTTGTTACATTGATTTATAATTAAATATCATATTTTATTTCTGATTTGCCACATTGTACCTCATTTTGTTCCACCTTTTATTCACCACAACAGGATTCAAAGGGCAAAAAGTTCAGTTTCAATTCTGTTTGGACTAAGCAAAAAACAGGCTACTTTTGAATTTTTACTAACAGAAACAAGGTATAAAAGTTCACAACATGTGCTTTGAAGAATAAACATGTAGTGCAGAAAGATCTCATCCTCATTTGACAAATCTAAGAGTTATATATTTAGAATAATAAGTATTCCAAGTTTTCCCAGATGCTTAGACATAGCAAAGTGGGTCTTTGCCATTCTGCCAAATCATTAGCCAAGACCACCTTCATACCCTGGAATGGGGCTGTTATCTAAAGAGAAGTGCACACTGCTCCAAATTGTGCATGAAGGCAGATTGCTTAAAAATCGATGGAAATATATTTGTCATATCAAAAAAAACCCACTAGCTTTGTCTTTTGCGATAAGAAAGACAGAAAGCATTAGCACCTTAATTGTTGCTGTGCAACTCATAAAAAGGAACTTCAGGCTAACAGCTTTGGTGTGAACGGCTTCCAGTTGTCAGTGAAAAACGCAAAGATTTTGGAATTTCTGTGAGAAACTCTTTCTGGCTGCACTTGCCGAGCTTTCAGAGAATGCTGAATCTTCGCCGAAATCCTCTCATGGTGTCATATCTACAGAACTGTGCACAGGCTGTCTGGGTGTTTCTCCTTCCAATTCTGTTGGAGGGTGTGACTTGTAGGTGCAACCTCCTCAGCTGTGGTTCATTAGGTTCATTTGGAAGGTCTTCAAAAGGGAAGCCAGAGAAGGAGACAGACGCCAGATCATTTGCTCACAAGGACAGTAATCAGGCTCGCTCTCTCTTGCTTTAAGTTCTCTGATCCTCAACTGACTCCTTTTTGTCTTCCCCTTTTCTCAGACAAAGCCTAATGTTGTTTCCCAAAGAACTCTGGCCCAGAGATTGATTGAATCATCCTCTGCTACCAAGCATCTAAACTTCTCCCTTAATCCTCTCCCTCACCTTCCAGGAGTAGGCTTACTTGAACGCCCAGCTATCTGCTGCTGACCTGCCTGTCCACCCTCGCTCACTCTCCAACTCCTCAGGCTCCTCCTGGAAATAAAAGAACGTATTTTCTTTGTAAATACACTCAGCCCCGGTCAAACTCAGCTCTGTGGATTAACTTTCCTTCCTCTTATGTTTATCTTGCTCATCTTAACAGTACTCCTCTCAAAGAAACATTTATCTTTAATTCCAACCACTCAAAAAGTCGTCTCTTCCCTTGGAGGCTGCTTGGAGATTGTTCCTGGGTCCTGTCGAAGACTTTTACATTCTGTTGCGGAAAAGAAATTAATAATTGAAAAGAACTGCTTGCTCTGGTCGTCGTTGTGCCTGCCCAAGGGTTTCACCAAAACCACCACGACACTCTATGGTCATATTGGAACTAATGATGGAGGTGCAGAAACGTCTCATAAAAACATGGTAACTCTGTAGATTGTGAAGAGATGTAGTTCAGATGTGACACCTCTGGCAATGGGATTTGGTCAGAAAGCAGTCAGGGGAAGCTCTATTTGACAAGTACTATGAATGTAATAATGCTTGCATTCACACTGAAATTAAGTTTTCCAGTTTTACCCTGAACCGCCAGTGTTTGAATGGTTTTGAAGGTCCTGGAGACCTTCAAAACCATTCAAACACTGTGTAACAGTGCCTTACAGACAAGTTTGTCTCTTCATTTTGCAAAACTATACAGTATGTAGTTTTTTTATGTTTTTTTTACAGTAGGTGGTTTTACTTTATTACTTCACCATGTCCAGAAAGCTGATCCTGTGTTCCTAAACACTGAAATGTGCAGACATGATTAGTTTGTAAGGCTATTTTTTAACACTGCCCAGTGCACATTCAGTTCCATATAAAGAGGTAGGATATGTGTTTAATGCACAAAACAAATTGTTGCATGCTAGGCACTGCAAAGAGTTCATGCTGTGAATGCAGCCCTGCAAATGTTGTGGTTATTCAGTGAATTATAAACCAAATGTTTCATCCTAGGCCTACATGTTAACCTGAAAAACTGGCAAAAGGATCTGTCTGCAGTTTGTGCATGTATGCAGCAAAGACTGGCACATAAAATGAAATTAACATGCTATGATCAGTGAAAAATGTAAGAAGAAGTCAAAGAAGCCATCATATAGTATGCCGACACTGAAATCAATAATATATTACATACACACTACAAACACTCAAAAAGACATGGAGGGAGGAACTGATTTGGAAGGAATATGATTGATGCTGTTTGAAGAAGTCCAGATGGTGTATGTGTGTTAAACAGCACTTACACGCACACACACACACACACACACACACATATATAAGAAACTAACATTATCCTTCATCTTTGTGGCGCTCACTGTAAATTGTTTCCTCAAGGATCCTGTTCAGATGTCTTCCTAAGCTATGTTTTGTAAGAAATCCTATAAAAACTTTCATTACCTTTTGATGCTGGCGTCAACACTTTGTGACCTGTTGGAAACAAGTAAAACAACTAATCTACTTAAGATTTGAAATTTCTTAAATTGTAAATTTAAAGCAGAAACAAAAAATAACCAGAAATAAGTTCCTGTGCACATTTCTTTCATAAAACCATCTTAACATGAGTAAACAAATGCCCTCACTGCTGAAGACAGAAGGGCTTGACTTATTGTTAGTCTTGAATGTGGTTTTATTAAAACTCAAACATTTGTTGTAGCTCTAAATAGTCTCTTTTGGTTTCCTTGCAGTGAGACTGGGGCCAGTTTTGCTTGAGATTTTAAAGAATTGCACCATCATACTGTATAACCCTTTAATTACACCTGTGGCAAATCAATCCAATCAAATTCGTTTCAATGAGCCAAATCAACATGTATTTGCATTAATATTTTAGTATGTTGCGAGACATAGAAAACGCTTATTTATCTTTAAGAGATAATTTAGTTTAAAATGTTTAATAGGATAAAATGAAACTACTGTACAATATACCAAATTACATACACAAAGTATAAAATTACATGCACAAATTAATTTCTCACTCCACCTGTATTTTCTATACTACAAATAATCCTCTGTTCATTCTGAAGTTTGATTAATTCATATTTTAAAAAGAGTAAAATTTTGGCTGCTTGCATTTAGCTGGTGCCCACGGCCCTCCAGCTGTGTGGGCCTTTTTTTTATTACTTTAATATGCAGACTACATGTCAGACTCCCGCTGAGGAGCTCCGTCTCTGTCTGACAGTACAAGTTATGCCTTTTAGCAAAGCAGGATTGGCCTTAAATCATGTGCTCGTTTCTCTGATTTAGCGGGTTTCTAAGGTACAAATCAGCCAGTTAAAAATTATGGGCGCATGTTTTCCAGAAAGAAACATGGAGTGAATAAATGAAAGAAAAAGACAGGTTTGCATGGAGAGGTTTCTCAGCATTGTTTTATTGCTTTTAATGAGAATATGAGGTTGGTCCGGATGAATTATCAGTATTTTAGAAAGTTCTCGGATCACATGATCACATGATTATAAAATATTTTAAACAAACAGCAACTGTGCAAAATATTTAGAAAACAGCAAAACCACAAAATGATAAATTAGCTTGAAAAAATAAATATTTAATATAATTATTTTAACAATGTTGCAAATATAAACCTAAAAAGGGTGCATAAATATTCAATCCTCTTCACTTTGATATCCCTAAGTAAAGTCAGGTGCAATCAACTGTATCAAAAAGCAGTCTTTGTGAAATCCTGGTATTATTTTACAAAACTATTTCCCAAGCTTTAAACATCACTCATGGCATTTTTCAACTTGTCTTCTAAAACTGGAAAGAACATGGCCAAAAACACACCATCCTCACAGTAAAACATGGTGGCAGGTGCATCATGTTGGGGAGTTTTTCTTTAGCAGGGACGGGAATGCTGGTTAGAGTTGATGGGAAAATAAATGGAACTAGATACTGGGAGAGGATGCAAAAGACCTAAGAATATTTTAGAAGTTCACCTTCCAGCAGGACAACAACCCCAAACAAACAGCCAGAGGTACAATGGAATGGTTCAGACCAAACCATATGTATTTATAAAAAATGGCCCAGTTAAAGTCCAGACATAAATCCAATTGAGAATCTGCAGCATGACTTGATGTTCAGAGTTGCTGTCCATCCAATCAGACTCACTTGAGCTATTTTGCAAGGAAGTATGGGCATAAATGTTAGTCTGTAGGTGTGTAAAGATACATACACTAAACATGTTAAGAATTTTTCAACAGACATCCACATTATTTTGTTATACTAAGAACCTGCACATATCTTGAGAAGATATGAAGCTTATTCCTATTTAATGAGAATCTTTTTTATTAAAATTTGGCTGGGAGAAAAATCATCAACGGGTATGAACTTTGGGGGAAAAGAAATGATCAGTGTGAGTGAGAAAGGAACCGAAGAAAGAACATCATAGAATATGGAACAGATACAGACATTAGCCTTTTGGTGTTATTTAAAAGTTATTCCATCATGTCACCTTCCCCACAAAAAGGTGTTTTTTTTTAAATCAACCCTAAAACACACACCACAACACCCACCTCAAAAAACACACACACCCCACACACACTCCCTTTTTTTTGCTTTTATGTAGTGGGGGACCATGTGTTTCTTTTCCTTGACTTCCATTCATTTTCAGGTCATTTTCAACCCTTTTTTATGCCCTAAACCCCGGACAATAACCCTAAACCTAACCCTTACCAGTGCATGCCTTTAAACCCCTAACCTTTAACCTAAACCCCAATTCACACCTTAGTTCCCAAACCTAACCGTTAGCAAAAAAGGTCGTGAGGACCAGCAAAATGTCCTCAATTTGGTACCGCCGGGTCCTCAATTTGATGGTGAAATCGGGAAAAAAAAGGGGTTTTCACCCTGATGCCAAGACAGGAACACACACACCCACACACAACACACCACACCCCACACACACCACACAAAACCACACCCCACAAAACAACCCCACCCGGTGGGGCCCATATGTGCCTGCCCATACACCTGTTGCTTATAAAGATAATTTAGTGCAGTTCTCTCTTTTCTGTATCAAATCAGCATGCGTGTGTTCCTAATTTGCTAAAATGGATAGCTGTGAGCAACATAAACTTATAAACAAATAAGCGCACTGGAGACCGTTTTATTGAGTTCAACAGGGAAACTTTCCTAGGGCGACATAAACAGTGCAATGAAAACAAATACATGTCTGCAACAAGATACCAAACAACCAGCCTACTATTTTTCTTTCATTTAAAAAGAAGCTCTCTGTGTGTTCTCCATACACAGAATTGCAATAAAAATGTTGTTGTTAAACTGCCCCAAAGCTCAAGGCAAAAAGGTGTTTTAAACCAGAAAATACGCTAATAGTGTGCAGTAAATTCTTGTGGATGGACATTTACCTAAAATAGTACGGTTTGCTAACAGGTACTCAACAATACACCAGTTAATGTCAATATTTTACATAAAATACCTTCTATCTGGTCTGGAAAATGAGTTTTGGGTCTATGAATGCATTAGTATTCATTTTCTGCCCTCTTGAAAACAGATTTAGCATACGACGAGAGGTGACTGTTTTCAATTACAATCCTGGTCCTGACAACAAGAAGACCTTCACGCACAAGCTGCTGATTTGTCACAAAAACACACAAAGGAAGCTTGCCAATTCAGAATAAACTTGCTGGCCTTGTGAAACAAAACAAAATAGACTACTATGGAGGTGAAATAACAAGGGAAGCTGAAAAATACCTTTCAATCAAGTGGAGGAGAAAAGATGAAACAACTCTGGTGTAACTTTGGACTATGCAAACTGTCCCAGAGAGATAAAATCGTGTAAAAGTGTGTCTTTGGTTTTGTTAAATTGAAAACCTTAGGATATTTTTCTATCTTTTGACATGGCGCATGGGCTCAGATATTGAAGATCTGCTGCCTGTTCTGTTCAAGAACAAACAGCTGCAGCTGCTGGTTCAGCTGCTCTTGTCACATTTTTCCTTCTGTATGTTACTTTTTATTAAACTGTTTGTTGCTGATGTAACCCCACCCTAATAACACTTACAGATAGCCTAAAACATCACCTCTTCATTAGTTCAGCAAGAAAAGCAAGAAAATGTAACCTCTGAAAAGTGGAAATCTTTCTGCAGTTCCGTCCTTTTTTTAATATGAATCTTACATTCATTATAGTCAGTTTATATATCTTTTTGACACATAAATCTTTGGGTAATGAAACTGAAAAGTTTTATTTAATGTTATTTCAGTCTGCAAATATATATCCTTGGTTCCTCCCAAAACCTATGTAATCCAAACAGAGTCATAATAATTATTAATAATTCATATTGAATATTAATATTTAATAACTTTTGTGACAAAATAAAAATTTTCTGAGCCTTCAAACTATTTGGTGGTTTTTAGTCAGCCTCAATCAGGGTTATCTTGAATACAGTGTAGTAAAACATTTGCTAGCTTTAATTTATACATGCATTCAAATGTTCTTACCTAATTTATAAACAAGTCGCAAAAATAATTGGTTTAAGTATTAATATTATAACATATATATCTTAATTTTTTGCTTTCCAAGGCTTGTAACATTAAGCAGATCTGTTTTTACAGCTTATAAAGTTGTTTCCAGTGACATAATGAGGAGGCAGAAATTTGTTTGCCCCTTCAAGTAACTCCCTGGGCCAAAACAGACCTATATGCATTGCTAGTTTTAGCCATGAGAGCTATGGCTCAATGCATGTTTTTTCATGGAGCAGCCAAAGCCCTTGGAAAAACTTGAAAGGGAGAAGTTATCTTTCTTCTGTGCCTAGAACAACTTTTCTTGTTTGTATGTCCAGTCGATGTAGAATGGCTGTGCTCTCTGTTGTACACACTATGTCCAAACCTTTTTAAAGAAATCTGAAAAACATTTGATCACCTTTAGGTTAAAATATAAAATAAGTATCTGGATTATTGTCCATGAAACCTCTATTCTATTTGCGATACACAAAAAATAGAATAGTCAATGTTCATGTGTCATTAGGAATGTGTAGACTCATCAAACAGAGAGAACAGTGAAACTATAGATAAGTGAAACCTGGACTGAAGTAGGATTGCCTTTTCAACTATATAATTTCAGTCATTTCTATGGGATCAGAGTTTTTGATCAAAAGCACTGACTTTGTTGTCCTTAAGCCACTCTGTAAAAAACGTATTGGCATGATCACCACTGATCACTGTTGCTTTGCAGCAAAAAGGTGTTGGGTTTGAATCTCAACCTGCATCTTTCTGCATGCAGTTTGCATGTTCTCTCTGTGTACTCCAGTGTCCTCCCACTCTCCAAATTGATGACTGTGAATTGGTCTCTCTAAGTTGCCCTTAGGTGAGTGTGTGTGTACAATGCTGTGTGTCTCTGTGTTGCCCTGTGATGGACTGGCAAGCTGTCCAAGGTGTACACAAGGTGTGTTTAAGCCCCTAAAGATACAGGACTCTTTCTCTGTGGATTATGACACTCTCCTACCAGATTTGGATAGCATCTTCAGGAGGTCTTTTGTCTATATTCTCTGGTTTATTTACACATTTAACACCAAAACATTTTTTTTTCTGGGACACCTTCCTGAACACTATGACAGCTGGACATTCCCACGCTGTTACTTGGACATAAAGTTTGAATGGATGACAGCGGCACCTTTAGACATCTGGAAAAGACCTCGAACATACTGCTTCCTTGTATAACTTAATGGAAAAAATAATGCCTGATTTCTTTTGATTTTTCTCATGATGTCACACAAGGAAGCAGTGTGTTTGAGGTCTTTCCCTAAAATACATCCAATGTGTTTCTCTTTCCCAAATTGTTTAAAGCCAAAGTAATTTAGGTGTATATAAATTTCTAAATTTAAAGAACAGTAAAGAAAAATCATGCTGTCTTTTTTATACTTTATTCTTCAGTTACAATTACTTTTTTCATCAATGTACATCCTTATGCAAATTGATTTGTTTATTTAGTCAAACATAGTTTTAGAGAAATAGTTTTGGTTGTGGCTAAGTGATATTTCCCACTCTTTGAAACACTGAAAATGAACTTTATGAAAGCTGTTTAATTGATCTTTTTTTTTACCTTTTGACCTTAGTTTTTAAAACCAATGTATCATTTAACTGATTGTTCAGTGTTATGCTAAGAATTCGCCACATTTTTTGGTCAAATTTGCATTCTGTTTATCCATCCATTTCTGATCAGCAGCAAGGGAAAGATTTTTGCCTCTTTTAACAGAAAAAAACTTCACTGAACAAAAAAGTGACTGTACAGGTCATTAAGTTAAACCGCATTCACACACACACACACACACACGCACACACACAACTTGGCGCAGACCAGTTACTGCTCGTTAGTTGAGGTAATGTTTATAAAGCATTATGCTGTCCCCCACACACACATACGTACTAACAGTTATACATGGCTCCAACATGGCCACTCAGAAGTAAAAAACAGAGACATGGAAGGAGGGGAGCGAGTGGAGATCGAGATGTAAAGTTATATTTGAGTCAGATGTAATAGCTGTAATTATATTGGCGATATGGAAGGCCTGAGTCTGGGTCTACAGTGTGTGTGTGTGTGTGTGTGTCTGCATTTGAACAAAGGGCCGCTTGTGTCAGGGGCCTGCTCACTGCAGCTCTTACCGTAATGATATTCCAACACTTGCCGTTAGCATGCGTGCATATGTCTGAGTGTGTGTGTGTGTATCTGCATGATGTTGAGTCTAGAAGGGAAATGACTACCATGCCTTGCCAAAACCCCCACCCCCCTCCTCCTCCCCCCCTGAACCACACACACAAAACCACACCCCATGGTCCAGTCTTGCACCCACACACACACACACACACACACACACAGGGGATTAGTTGTACCTGCATTATGCAGTTTGATATTTATGTATGAGGGGAAAAAAGATGGGGGTGGTCATTTCCAGACTGATTAGGTGTGTGCGCGTAAAAGACACAGAGAACTTGCTGTCATCTTCCACTTCTGCCATCTGCTCTTCTTTCCATTTATTTCCTTCTGTTCAACCATTTTCTCTCTCTCCTGTTACCATCATTCTTGTTCTTGTTTCTACCCTCCCTTTTAGATCAGTGGGCTTCTTATTATTTATATAACAAAATGGGTCTCTGCCCCGAGTGTGTGTCTCTACGCGCGACGTCATTAGGTATGTGCACAATCCAGATGGATTTTCCACAGTTGCTCTCCATGATGGGAGGATTGAAGAAGTAGCTGAGGTAGTATGCCAACTTGCTCTCTTTCACACGCAGATACACACACACACACACACACACACAATGCTGTTATTTTATCCACGGTCATATGAATCCCTTCACAGTGCATTTAGTCCAGGGGAAATATTTCTCCTCTTCCACTGCCCTATCATCTATCTGTCTCTAGGCTTCGTAAAGAGGCTCTCCTGCTGTCGCGCTGACAACCGCTGGACTCTTTTTTTGAATAAAAAGTTGTCAATAAAATCCATGCTTCGTTGTGGACAGCAGACAAATCCTTTTAGCTTTTATTTGCCACTGTTAACGAAACATACAAGTATAGTTATAGAGCAAATTTAGCACTAAGGTGCTGTGCATACAAAAAAAAATACAAATGACTATAGCAGTAAACGGGTAAGCTGAGTCATCAACTAAATCAAGATCTAAAACCTTAAGATGATGGGGAAAAAAAGGAATGCTCCCATACTAAAATCCAATTTCTACAGATTAATTTTGAAATGAGAGTTAAAAGTGAGAGCTGAAGCTTGCCTGATATGCTAATGCAGATGGTTCCACAATTTGAGTGACCACAGTTGCAAAGACTCAATCACTGCTGTGCCACAAAAGACCTAGAGACAAATTAATTTACTGGTCTCTTTGTTGGGACAGCTGTTCAATTTCTTGATCAAATGAACAGCGTGTCAGCCAATCACATTGTAGCAACTCTATTAATTTAGATATCCACATGACGATAAACACAAAAGGAGTTAGGAAGAAAGGAAATTTAAGTGACTTTATCTGTGGCATGGTTGTTGGTAGCCACCACATGTGCTAAAGAGTGTTTATTCCTAGAAATGTGTTAATATTAAACTACCTTTGTTGTTTTTCTTTTTAATTTACTAACGTTTTTAAGGTTTTAAAGTGTGAAAAAAATCATATTTTACATTTAATTATCAATTTATAAATTGATAACTTTTATTAAACTTTGCAAAACAAGTGCATCTGTTTTAAAGTGACAGTCCTCAACTGTTAATTTTTATTTGTCTTTTTTGTTGCTGAAACCAGCCAGAAAAGCTAGCAGGCAAATCTTCCCACCAGCTCAAAATCTATATTCATTAACATAAGTCCATAAATAAGGAGAGGTGGGCTTGATGTGTGTTTAAGATCAAACACAACAGCAACAGAAAAGAAATTTAAAGAGGCCACTAAAAAGCGACAAGAGGGCACAAACAAGGAAAACAGGTTAATTTACAGAATGCATGGAGATTAAAAAAGGAAAAAGGAGTACAGTGTGGTTGGATAAATTTTGAAGCTTAATGCTTTCTTCTACCGTAAAAAGATGTTTTTCTCTATGGATGCTACATATTGTCAATATTCTGTCTCCAGTTTAAATGGTTTTAATTCTCTTTGGCAACACAAGATGTAACTCAGAGCTGGAACAGGCTTACAGCAAACAACACAAATGGTTAACAGTGTGAGGATAAATTATACACTATATAAACGCTCGTTCCAGCCAAGACTTGCAGTTGTTTATCTTGCCTTGAATTCTTATTGATTGTTTTCCAGAACCTTGCTGTGGCAGAGCAGATTATGTCAGATGACTGAAGTTGTGGTTAATTTGGGTTTTTCATTTCGATTAGTTTGTAAATCTTAACGTTAATTACATTACCTTCACAACAGGCTTGTTATGCTAAGAAGTAATGCAGTATCACAGAACTGAAAAAGGGTGGGTTGCCTTTGTGGTGCATTTAATTCATTAGACACTAAGCTGGGATGAAATAATTCACTTTTGAGGCAGTAGCAGAGATCACCAAACTGATGTAAATCTGCTCAGAAATTGGACAACCAGCTGAAGAATGGTTTACTATGTCTGTATCACTTGATTTTACGTGACCGACATGCACCACAAGGATGCAGTTTAAAAATCTCATTATGAAACTGGTGCAGATTTTGATCCAGTCTTTGACCCATATTCTCTAACAGAAGGCTATGAACATCTACAGATGCATCTACATAAAAAAATGTATATTTATATTGGACCAGCCAGCACCAGCAGATTCTGTCTCCAGTTTTGCTTCCAGACTCTGGGACCTTGATTTCCAAATGTAACATTAACTTTCATCTGAAAGGAAACCTTTTTTTAATCTTAGGAAAGGAGCTTCCGGCATTGTCTTTGGCTAAGGGGTGGTTTTACACATGGAATGCGATAGCTGTGGCCCATGTTCTGGATATATCTGTGTGTGTTGTCTCTTGATGTGCTGACCACAGCTACAGTCAGCCATTTGTGAATCTCCCCCAAACTCTTGAATGGGCTTTGCTTCACAATCCTCTGACGGTTTCAGTTACCCCTGGTACTTTCACACCTTATTCTATGACAGTTTTTCCTTCCACTCAACTTCTCATTAATATGCATGGATACAACATTCAGTTAACAGCTTTTTTAGCAATCACCTTGTATGGGTTACTCTCATTATAGAGGGTGTCAGTGACTGTCAAGTCAGCATTCTTTCAAATGGTTGAATAGGACCATCATAACAGTTCTGTATTTCAAATAGTTACTATTGTTCTTGTGTAATATTTCAACTTTCAGAGAAACAGAATTTTGGGCTTTCATTAGCTGTAAGTAAGCTGTTAGTTTGGAATTTTACCACACTAATTATGGCAAAATGTATTGTTAAGAGTAGCTAAACCCCTGATGAGGCTGACAGAGTTAATCTGCAGGGGGGACACCAACCTTTTAGAGGAGGACCGATCTGAACTGGACCACTCATCGTTAACTGACTCAATGGAGGAAGTCTTGGAAAGAGAGTATTTTGTCCTTGACCAGTAAATGGAAACTTATGTTTATATGTTGTTTAGCTGTGAAATAACATTCTTAAATAAGAAAATAAATATGTTGTCAAGTGCATGGAAGGGAGGTTCTGTTTGTGTGTGTCCATGGGGGATGGAGAGGTCTTTTGCTTACCTGTGCCAATAGGTACAAGACCTTTTTCACAACTTGGACTTTTAGTTTGCTGTATGACTGTATGTTGAAAGATTTAGTAACTGTAACACTTTTAGGTTCAGATGTCCAGGTGTTTTTCAAAGTGGCTTTTTAGAGACAAACAGCCACTATGGAAAATGCCTGGACAGTTATAATAATTTTTTGTGTTGCTATCAAATTTGAACTTATAGTAGGTTAGCCTTGTATCTATAGCTGTATTTGATTTTTGAGTCAATATTTTTAGCCCTCCATGTACCCATCCATCCATCTATCTATCCATCCATTGTCAATACAAGCTTGTCCTTGCAGGATTGTGAAGGGGTTGGTACCTATCTCCAGCAATCATTGGGCAAGATGCGGGATACACCTGGACAGGTTGCCAGGCCGTCACAGGCCCTCCATTTACATAAAAACAACAACAACAACAAAAAAACATCCAGATGAGGGAAACAATGTTACTTTTGTTTGTGTTCCAACTTCAATGACCACAAAATACACTGCTCAAAAAAATAAAGGGAACACTTAAACAACACAATATAATTCCAAGTAAATCAAACTTCTGTGAAATCAAACTGTCCACTTAGGAAGCAACTCTGATTGACAATCAATTTCACATGCTGTTGTTCAAATGGAATAGACAACAGGGGGAACTCTTTGGCGATTAGCAAGACACACTCAATAAAGGAGTGGTTCTGCAGGTGGGGACCACAGACCACTTCTCAGTACCTATGCTTTCTGGCTGATGTTTTGGTCACTTTTGAATGTTGGTGCTTTCACACTCAGCCACACACAGCCACACAAGTGGCTCAGGTAGTGCAGCTCATCCAGGATGGCACATCAATGCGAGCTGTGGCAAGAAGGTTTGCTGTGTCTGTCAGCGTAGTGTCCAGAGCCTGGAGGCACTACCAGGAGACAGGCCAGTACACCAGGAGACGTGAAGGAGGCCGTAGGAGGGCAACAACCCAGCAGCAGGACCGCTACCTCCGCCTTTGTGCAAGGAGGAACAGGAGGAGCACTGCCAGAGCCCTGCAAAATGACCTCCAGCAGGCCACAAATGTGCAGGTGTCTGCACAAACGTTTAGAAACCGACTCCAAGAGGATGCTATGAGGGCCCGATGTCCACAAATGAGGGTTGTGCTCACAGCCCAACACCGTGCAGGACGCTTGGCATTTGCTAGAGAACACCAGGATTGACAAATTCGCCACTGGCGCCCTGTGCTCTTCACAGATTAAAACAGGTTCACACTGAGCACATGTGACAGACGTGACAGAGTCTGAAGACACCGTGGAGAGCGATCTGCTGCCTGCAACATCCTTCAGCATGACCGTTTTGGCAGGGGGTCAGTAATGGTGTGGGGTGGCATTTCTTTGGAGGGCTACATGGCCCTCCATGTGCTCGCCAGGGGTAGCCTGACTGCCATTAGGTACCGAGATGAGATCCTCAGACCCCCCTTGTGAGACCATATGCTGGTGCGGTTGGCCCGGGGTTTCCCTCCTAATGCAGGACAATGCTAGACCTCATGTGGCTGGAGTGTGTCAGCAGTTCTGCAAGATGAAGACACTGAAGCTATGGACTGGCCCGCCCGTTCCCCAGACCTGAATTCGATTGAGCACATCTGGGACATATGTCTCGCTCCTCCACCAACATCACGTTGCACCACAGACTGTCCAGGAGTTGGCGGGCTTTAGTCCAGGTCGGGAGGAGATCCCTGGGGTGACCACCCCCGTCTCATAGGGGGCATGCCCAGGGCTTTGTAGGGAGGTCATACAGGCACGTGGAGGCCACACAAAAAAAAAATGACCTCATTTTGACTTGTTTTAAGGACATTACATCAAAGTTGGGTCAGTCTGTAGTAGTGATTTTCCACTTCAATTTTGTGTGTGACTCCAAATCCAGGCCTCCATTGGTTAATACATTTGATTTCCATTGATAATTTTTGTGTGATTTTGTTGTCAGCACATTCAACTTTGTACAGAACAAAGTATTCAATGAGAATATTTCATTCATTCAGATCTAGGATGTTTTAATTGAGTGTTCCCTTTATTTTATGGTGCAGTGTAGTTACAGTTACATTAAGTTTGATTGCTCACGTTAAATATTCAGTCTGTTACCTTTATAGAGTCCAAGCTTCTACATGTTTCAAAGGTGTAAAAAAACTGCATCTATTTTAATTGGCTAATGCATTGTACAGGGCTTTTTAGTCGTTTTTGGGAGAAACAAATCATCAAAATTAACAAAATATATCAATCTCAGATATATCATTCTTTGTTGTATGAATATTTTTTTGAATAAATTACTAGAATAATTTTTTTTTTACACAATATTGTAATGTTTTGAATTGGACTTAAAATAGCTACTTACGCAATGAGCACCGTTGAAAATTTGGGGTTCATCCGGGTTTTGGTTTTTATTCCAGATCATTCTTTAAAACATTATTTTATTAAAATAATATTTTATCTGATGTTGCATTGTGAATGGCTGTCTAAAGGTATGCTGATTATTGCATAGTAAAGAGTTTGTTGATTGAAATATGTTTGACTTTGAGTTGACTTATTTTTGCTAATAATTTCTTGTATTTTAAGAAATTGTGTGAATTCATTCCACGTGTGTGCAGAGTTTTGCTGTTCAATAATGTCAGAGCTTGGCTTTAACCTTTCAAAATTTGTCCAAACCATCGTCTTACGGGCGGTATTTACAGGACAACCCCCAACAGACCAAAATATTATTTTAAAATATTAAGGTATTAAATTTAAATATTAAAAAAATATATTCAGATTTTATTGTACAACATATTTATGGCTTTCCTGGGTGGGCATTATCAGACAGCTTGCACGTACATAAAATGTGAATGAATAAACCACAAAATGCACATTATTGAGTACCAAGTGATGAGCTTAAACCAGTGTCCACTAGGTCACAATAGGGACTCAAAACTCAGGAGTTCTAACTCAGATGTCACTGATTATATTTAAGAGAACATTATATCTCGTGACATTCCAGGAGTTCACAATTTTAGACTTTCGTCAAATTAATAACTCCAATATCTCTGTGCTTGTAACAATCAACTCTGCTACATAGGCAACATTTTAGATGTTCTGACCCAGTCTGGTTTCTTCTGTGTAAGCAATAACTTGAGACTTGGTTTAACTTCAGTTAACCTGACTGCCCAGACAGTTGCTGCACACATTTGTTGCCCGAGGCTGTGTTTTTTGTAACACCACAATTTGAAACTGAATTAACTTTGCAGTTAATTTTAGTATCTGACCTAATTTTGATGCATGTATCCATTCAGGAATTTTATAGTTTGTTTTATGTTTTGAAAGAACAGGATTTATTGCCAGATTAAATCCCAAAATTTAATCTAATCCACCCTGCCATAAAGGGGGGTGAATCAAAAGCCAAATTGCAATTATTACACTTGGGAGGTGTAGCAATTTTCTTTTGTTCCTTTGCATTTTTATACAAATTCCCTTAAAGGTTAAGAGTAGTGTCTAATCACTAGTTCCTCCCAAGAAAGGTGAAGAATTGACACTAAAATCACAAATATCCTTAGAGAAAGGAGTAGCATTGTAACACTTCGAGCATAGTGTTGTCACAAGTCACAGGTTGAATGATCAACTCTGTGCCCATTTTACACTCATACAAATGTTTACAATATATGTGTAGTCAAAGATGCATATATAGCTGGATATTGGTTAGATGTTGTGGCTTTTAGCAATTTCTCCTAACTTTGTTGTTTTGTATTGTCTGGAATCAAACTCCATTATGAATTCAGCAGACGTGGAGATGCAGAAGACTGTTGTTGCTGATCTCATCCGTTTGTCTCCAGATGAGCGGGATGCTTTAAATCAGTTTGACCTTGCTGCATGTGATAAAAATATTCAAGAATTACTTGACCTAACTGAAAATCCAACTAGAGAGATTCGGATTTCAGATGTTGTTGGTAAGCTTACCTTGTTGTATCAGCAGAAATCACAACTGGAAGCTAAAAGATATTTTCACTTACAGACTGACCACCAGATGACCCTTGAAAGAGAGAATGCTGCAAAGCTTGAGCTCTCAAAAGCTGAGGAGAGGACAGAGAGAGCTGAAGCAAAGTTAAAAGACCTGAAGGCTCAAGCTCTCAAAGCTTCATCCCAAAAAGGGGAACAGACCCCCACCTCTAAGGTACCTGATTAGCATTTTCACTCACAGCAGCTGCCACAGCAGGACGCAGAGTCGCCCTTTCCTAAACTTTATCAAAGTGTTCAACTTACTTCCACAGACCTTAACAGAAGTGTTTGAAGTCAGATGATCCCCAGTGGTTTCCTGCCAAATCCCATTGCAGTTAACAACCACCAAGATGACCCAGTGCCGGACTCAGCAGGTGGTCCCATTGGGTGGAAAGAGCAGCCTTCCAACCTGATCTGCACCCCTCTCCCTTCTGACTCTGTGTCGACCCCTAGGGGTCAGTAGAAATGCACATGGTTCTCAGGTGACTCAATCCAACCTGACCCACCACCATTTGCACGAGTCCATACTTTAGAAGCTCTCATTTAATTCATGAGAAAACTTGTTTTCTTCCCCAGAAGTTAGATCATGATCTTCCACCATTTCATGAACCTAACCAGCGTGGCTTCTCAGATAGACATGGTCCACCTTGAGAGCATGGTGTCCGTTTTAAGCAGCTTGAATCCCTTGCTAAGGACATAGAAGTTTTTGATCCAGGTAACCAGGAGTCATATATTGAGGCTTACCTGCTTGAGGTTGAACATTGTCTTCGTGACTTGCGTTTTCCTTCTGATCGTGAGAAGCTGAGGCTTATTTGGAAAACAACAGCTAAGAGTGTTCATGGGTTCATAAAAACTCTTCCTCCAGAAATTAGTGAGAGCTATCCAGCTCTCTGCCAGGCTCTTAGAGAAGAATACTATGTTTACAGAGATGAAGCCGCTGCCACTATTGATGCTTTGAGAGTTCTGCAAAAACAGGATGAACCTCCCAGAGAATATTTCCACCGTTTAAAGACAGCTTACTTTCAGGGATGTTATGCTCCAGGTCTTGAAGAAAACCACACTTTTAAGTCTTTGTTTCTTCACAACCTCCAAGTAAGCGTGCAGTATGAAGTGACCATGCATTGCATAACAGAGAATCTCTCCATGCAGGAGATTCGTAGATATGCTCAGCTTGTGTGGGAAACACGTGTTTGTTCAGACAGAGCAGGAAAAGGCAAAGTTAGAGTGTTAAACATTCAAACTGAGAACAGGCCTAAGAAGAAGCGCAAAGTCGGTTCCTGAGTGCTGCAGCAGAACCAGGGGGGCGATAACTGGCGTCAGCCAAAACCCATGCCACCAGGTAAAAGACAAACACCCTTTCACAGTGCAACATCGAACTGTAAGGTTGGTGGTAAAGAGTGAAGCCACTCCAAAGATGTCATCACAAAGGAGGAGTTTCAGATGATCTGTAGGTGTGTTATTACTGAGGTAACAGCGTTCCTAAAAGACATGGCAAGCTGTTGCAGTCCAGAATCAACCCTGTAAAATCTATCAAACAAGGTATGAAGATGGTAAATAATTTCCAACACCCTGTATTCTGTTTTAATCTTTTTCTTTCTTATGGTTCTGAACTTGAGAAATTAAGGTTTTAAAAGCAGTATTATTATAGTGTGAAAATTATTACATGGTTTTTTATTTTTTTACATTTTATTAGTGTTAGTCTCTGCCCAAACCTGCCTCACTCCTGTCGAAAACACTAACCTCTGAACCAAAAATGAACTGTTGAACTCTGCCTACCTACAGGAACCTAGTGACTCTTTTCAGATGGCTGAGGACTGATGGTTAGCCCCAAAGACTGTGAACTTCATCTCATTCTTCAGAACTAAAGGGGGGATGTTGGGACCCACAGCCATGGATACAACATGAAAGATGCAGTACAAACTTTTCTGGAACTTTCAAAATAAATTGCATTTAACCTACTTCCGGCACAGCCAATGGGGGGTAACAGCGAACTTCCCATGATGCCACTGTCCATATAAAAACCCCACTTCTCCCACAAGTCACTCTCTTCCACGCCGGTGATGATCGGGACAGGAGAGACAGCGCGCTAATGTCTCTTTGCTGGCAAACAGACATAACTCTTCAACTGGATCCGAGAGTGTCATACGATCATCGATCATATGCACTAAGTTAAGTACAGTATGAATGAATCACTGTTCGTGTATCCGGTATTCATTCATGAACTGGATAATTAAGGTACAAGTGTGGCTTGACTTTTTTCTCTGAGATTTACAGAGATTAACTGTTTCTGGAGAGTTCCCAGCATGACACCAAGTGGAGCGAGCCGCCCCCATCAAACAGCTACGGAGGTTAGCTGGAAGCTAACCCTTATGTTCAGAGCTTTCTTCAAACTTCGTCGTCGCCCTGACAACTCCTCCTCAACACGGTTCACATACGAGGTTAGGGTTTGGGCAGAGAGATAGAAGTTATTTAGAATGAATCTTGCATTGTGAATGGTTGTCTAAAGGTATGCTGATTATTGCCTAAGTTGGTTCCAAGACTAACTTAACTTCACTTCCAGATTCTTCAAGATAATCCTTGGTTCTCAAAAAACAAAAACATTGCATTGTAATGTTGCATCACTCTTTCGGTTATGGTTTTCAACCATCTTTAATCAACTTGTTTATATTGTACATAGCCCATTAGTCTTCCCTATTCTTTAATTCTGCTTGGTAGTTTAGTTGGATTGTTTTAGCAGAGTTTGTTGATTGAAATTTTGAAAAATGTTGCCTTACCTCTAATGTTTAAAAGACCAAAGAAACAAATGATCTCTGACTTTAGGATTTAGATTTCAGAGAAACAAATACTACAAAATGAAGAATGAAGTTGGAGAACAATATTAAAGTAATACAGAGGTTGAACAAGTGTTTTACCCTTTCAAGAATCCTAACCTCTCCAAAGACTAGTTCTCATCTTGAAAACTGAGCTCTAATTATGTCGGTGCACCAGAAAAAAATACTTCAGGGGTATCACCCCCCCCCCCCCCCCCCCCCCCCACACACACACACACACATATCAAGTGTAAATTTCTTATTATTTTTGAGTCATTTCAGCAGAGCACTTCAGTTCAATGAAGTCAACAAATGGCCAGCATCCTGTTTGCTTGATTGATGGAATCCTTTTATTGGTTTTTTAATGTTTCTATGTAAGCAAATTATATTTTCAAATATTCAAACAAGTTAATTATTTTATGTATTCATAATGAACACACAATAGTCACAACAGTCGTCATTATTGCAGAAGTGAGGTTTTCCATCACCAAGGTACCAGATGACCAGTGGGACTGTCCGGAAATCAATCTGAGATTGTACTTCTGCAGCATCCATCACAGCTTAACACAGAACTCAGTTGTTTCTCATCTTTCAGGCTTATTTTCTGTGTTTCTTTTTCCTTCTTTCCTACTCAATCCCTCTTTGATTATTTCCCCCTATGTCACTTTCACTTTTTCATTTTCCTGAACTAGTCTTGTTCTCCCACTTTTTGAACAAAAGGAACAGTGGCCCCAGTATGGGGTAAGAACGCTGTCAAAAACAATGTGTATGTAAAGACGGAAATGTGTGCATATTAGTCAATAGTTGTGCATAAGTAAAATCCATAAGAGGTATTGTAATTTTCTGTATAAGAATACAAAAAAAAAATTTACAGCTTTAAGAAATTTTACAAACACAAAGTTCAAGTTTACATTTGGGTTTTTATTTTTTATGAATACAATATACTACAAGTTTGTGAATACGATTTCTTTTCTATGAAAAAAAAAATTTACATCAGCGATGGCGTCACATGATCTCAGGCTGGTTAGTGGAGCACAGAGTTAGTCGATTCGCGTTGTGCATGCGCTGTCACACTCCTCAACCCCGGGAAAACTAGTGCCGGGATTGGATGACGGAAAAAGGGGAAAAATTAATTCATCTTTTTGTAGGAACAAGGGGAGATGGGGGAAATCAAGAGTATTTAAAAATAAAGCTTTTGTTTTTTTTAAAAATACAAAACTAAAACATAGAATTAGGGTAGGTTTTTTTACGATTTTCAGTAGGTGGCGGTATGCACCTCTGAATTTTTGTTGTGTACCGCGGGAAAAAGAAGCAGGAGCAACACTAGCACCATGATGACGAACCCGGTTTAATAACGACATTAAAAGACTTATATAAATTTTTTAAACTTACCTGGCTTTGTACCATTTTTTTTGGCTTTTCCCCATGGGCTAGTCTTGCTACTGTTTTTTTTCTGGGGCCCTATGCAAAAAATCAGAGGTCCATACCGCCCCTACTGTACATCATTGTATAACTCTACCCACTATATTCTATTTTTTTTTTGTATTTTAAAAAAAAGAACACTGCTTTAATAATACTATTGACCCCCCTCTTTCTCCCCTCTGTTCCTAATATTCTTTTAGTCTGAATTTACTCCCATTGCATTTTTCCGTCATCCAATCCGGGCCCACTAGTTTACTGGTGGTGAGGAGTGTGACGGATGCGCAATGTGAAAATCGACTAACTCGGCCCCTCCACAACCAAGGTGAGATCATGTGACGCCAAATCGCTGATGGAAATTCTTATTCATAGGAAAAAAAACGTATTCACAAAACGTTATTGCATATTGTATTCAAAAAGAATAAACCACAACTGTAAACTTGAACTTTGTGTTTTTTTAATTTCTTGAAGCTGAAACATTTATTTTTTTTATACAGAAAAATACAATACCTCTTTTGGATTTTACTTATGCACAACTATTGACTAATATGCACACATTTCCGTCTTTACATACACATTGTTTTTGACAGTGTTCTTACCCCATACCCCAGAACTGAAGAGAAGTATGAATTTCCATTAAATAACAAACGACATTTTAATTATTCATGGTAAAGCATGATTGTATTTTCTCCTGAGTCTGAGCAATATGTTCCTTCTAATAATGTTTTATTTCCACTTTATGGTTGAAGCAGTAAATCTGCTCCCTCTTGGTACAAAAGAGCAAACAAATACAAAACCAAGTAAAAACCTATTTTGATAATTCACATTATATTAAAATAAACACATTATATTCCCATTAACAGAAAAAAAAACCCAGAATCAACTGGATGCAAAAACTGCCCGAGATCCAGAATTTACCATGTAATTTGCTTTAAACCTCTCTAAGACAGATCCCCTGAGTTTAAGCTGTCCTGTTTGTTTTTACCTTTTAATAGTGGACTCCATGAGGTCATGTGTCATAGGGTTGATTGTGCATCATTTAACTAAAGGAGAGTTTTTGTTGAATTCTTCATGGTTTTCATGGTAGATTAGATTAGATTAGATTAGATTATGTAATCTATAAATAAATTATTTCTGACTCAAAGGAGAAGCTAGAGGTCTGTAATGAGGCTCCTAATCTCTCAGACATACAAATGCCCTTCCCACTCAGAAGATATACTTAGAGTGAATGATACCAAAGTTTTAAACTGCAGTAGCATATGTGCTGGGGCTCTCCTGAGTATAAGACTGTAAAATAAGGACAGATTCAGTCTAACAGTTTTTTGTTAATCGGGATGTTCTGCCCTGTGGAGAAGCATGCAACTCTGCAGAATGTTGTGAATTGAGGACCACGAAGAAAACACTGAAACCAGAAACTACTCCATAAGAAAGACATTGATGCAGGGGGAACAAGCAAAACCAAGACCTTCCTGTTTAAAAGGACTCTCTCAGACTTTCCTTTAGATGCATCTCCTGCAGAATATGGACCAGGCTTGAAGTCTGTTGACTCCAGCACTGGTTAGACTTCATCTGACTGAATGAATGCCAGCAAACCCAATGCCAGAGACTAAATTGAAATGTCTGAACATTGATGGATGTGCAGAAGTTTGTATAAAAATGTTTACCTAGACATGTGGGATCTTCACAGACCGATGGACAGAGGGATCCTGGACTTGCACTGAAATGGCTTTAACATTCCTCTCACAATTTACAACAAACTGCTTAAACTTTTACTTTGGCTTTCTCTGTGTTTCCTACTTATGGATCACATCCTTAACTAAACATGACCATTGAATTACTAGTTCTGGAGCCAGTAACTGCTATTTGTCTTTATTTATAAGCTTTCATCAGCTGATGTGAGTGTGAAGTGTTAATGTGGCAAAAAAGAAAAAGATTTGATGAGGTTTATTTACTTTGAAAAAAAAAAATGTTTTTTTTTTTGCTCTTTAACGTTCTCAGTGTCCCATGGCTCTAAGTAATGTTTCTGCACAGACATATTTTTCAGCCAACCTTTTCCTCTAAATGCTCCAACTGAAGACAACCAAGCCAATGGCCAGATGGCTGCAATGTCCTTCGCTGACTGGTGGGTTGGGTTTCTGGCAACATCCAGATTCAAGGTCTTTTAAAGAAAAATATATTTACCCACTGGGCCCATATCTTTGCAAGATCCTTATGTCACAGTTGGAGTAGTGATTAGGGTTTTAAAAACAGGTTATTAGGATGCAGAAGGCAGTCTTACTAACAAAAATCAACTATTTTTAATTATTTAGCCAAAAAAAACCCCAAAAAAACAAGTAGTTTAAAACATGGATAATTTAAAATTAAAAATCACAACCCTGACGGTCTTACGGTATAATTGAAGGTTATGCAAAAAATACTCAATTCAAAAATATCTGGGGCAGAAAGGAACCAAATACAACCCATGAACCAGATTATTTTCCTGCTGATTGTTTAGGGATTTGGAGGAATAAGAAAACAACCAAAAATACTCAAGTTATGCCTTATTTCAGTGTTCTTATACTCAAACAATTTCAAACCAAACAAATCCAGTTCAAGTTTAACAGAAAAGATGAATACAAAGAGTAAACATGCCTGTTTTACCTAAAAATATCTGCAAGCTGCTCTTCATAGATGCAAGTCGAGGGTTTATTTAAGACTGGATGTGTTTCAAGTCAGATAACTGTGAAACTGTGTCTCTTATTCACCTGGACCAAAAAGGATACATTAAAGGCAGACATTCATGAAATAATACACGCCAGCTTTTCAACCTCAAACATGTAACTCACCAAAGTAACTAAACACAATCATTTTCTCTCAAGATACCGAATAAGCATCTGATGATGTAAACTGGACAAAAACTTTTTGGGCAGTCATTTATTCACTGGATTAAAACATTCTACAATAAACCAAAAATAACAATTATAACAAACAATTTCATCTCAAGAAAAAAAACACACTTCATAACGGCATTAGACAAGGATGTCCAATATCACCTGCAGTATTCACACTTTTCATTGAGCCATTAGCAGCAGCAATCCATCAGAACAATATCATAGGCATTTGCACTACTAACATAACACATTAAATCAGTTTATGTGGAGATGATACATACAACAAATGGGAAAAAGAAATTGTCCAACTTATCAATACATACTCCCAACACCTCTCAATATACAAAAAACTGGAAAAAAATCTACCACTTTACCAATAAATGGAGATAACGTCTTTTGGCATCACAGATCCTCCACCTACAACCCACTACTAGCAATATCACATAACTAGGAATACAATTCTCCTCCAAACTGTCAAAGTTGTTCCACCTTATTTTAACTTTTCTATTGAAAACAATACAAGACGACTTAAACCAATGGATGGCAACACCACACCACAATTATAGGACGCATTTCTACAAGACAAATGATGATATTACCAAAACTCAATTACTTACTCACATCCAACCCACAGCAATGTTTTTTTCAACACTCTGGACTCAATGATAACATCAAAACCCAGAATAAAACTAACAACAGTACAACAGTTAGCCAGCCAGTTAAAATATCTCACCAAATGGATCCACTCAACCCATCGCCTTCATCCACGGTTGCACATCAAACAATCCGATTGCAAGACATATTAGATGTACTAATATACAGCTGATACAATACAAACTCATCCACAGAACACACCTCACACAGCACAAGATGCACCTCATGGGACTGAGTGAATCAGATATTTGCACACTCAACACCACTGATAACCACTTTCATGCATGCTGGCTCTGTCCACCAATAAAAAACTTCTGGAAAGAAATAACCAACAAATATCCTGATTCTCTAGCCACAACATCCTGCCATGCCCCTCTGTCTATTTACTCGGCTACACCCCTGATCGTAGC
Source organism: Crenichthys baileyi (assembly GCA_036173005.1). Classification (NCBI taxonomy): domain Eukaryota; kingdom Metazoa; phylum Chordata; class Actinopteri; order Cyprinodontiformes; family Goodeidae; genus Crenichthys; species Crenichthys baileyi. The sequence goes on from JAHHUM010001249.1 coordinate 183,306, forward strand.
CCTGACTATCACCAAGAAAACAATGGTGTTCAACTGGAAAAACAAGAAAAAGGATCACATCACAATGGGTAGTCCTCATCACACCACATATATCAATAGGACAACAATTAGCAATATATAAAACATTTACTTTAATATTTCATTAAAATATATTTCACAATCCTAACCATCATCTCAATGCTGGTGAGTAAATATTACTGAAGAAAAAAAAACACTCCAGAGGAGGAGAAAGGAAAAGGGGAAAGAAAACATAACAAAATTACAAAACATGCCTTTTTTAAAAATTTATTTTACTTCCCCCCAGAATCTCTATGTGTGATTCCTAATTAATTAAAGAAAGGAAAGAGATCAAAAACACTCACATAGTTGACAAATGTACCACTTTGTTGTGACACTGTTCTGAACCGTCTGTCTTTTTCCCATGTGTTTATTTCAATTTTACTTTTTCACACCATTTTTTTTTTTGGTTTTGTTTAACTTCTTGTTTATTTTGTTAATGAATATCTCGGTTTGTTACACCTTTTGTTTGTTTGTCCGTACTGTTTCTTTTGTATGGGAAAGGAAAAAAAGTCCGAACAGCATTGTTAGATCCAAAGAGCACTGAAATCAGCAGAAGGAAAATTGGGGCTGCTCATTAGTCTGGTAAATGAGTTAAAGAGGTCTCAAATGACTTAAAGATAAACACTTCAACAACAAATTTACTTAAAATAGTCTAAAAGATGTTAGCATGCCCATGTCTGGCCATCCAAGCAGGTTCCTCTTGAAGCAGACAATAAGATCCTAATAGAAGGTTTCAAGAACTCTAAAATATTATCAAGGGACCTACAGCAGGATTTAGTTACTGTTGATTTGAAAGTACATGCCTCTACAAAACTGCACACATCTAACTTCAGTTGCAGGTGTGCAAGGAGGAAACCTTTGCTCTCTAGCAAAAACCTGAAGGCTAGAGTAAAATGTTCTTTGGACAGACAAGTCTACAATTAAATTATTTGGAAACCAGAGCAGAGGACATGTTTAGTATAAACCAAAAATCTCATTCCAAGAAAGAGAACATCATACCAACAAATTTGAAGCATAGAGCTGGAGGTGTCATGGCTTGAGAATGCTCTGCTGAAGCAGGACCTGGCCAGTTCAGCATCATAGAATCCACCATGAGATTTATCAGAGGGTTCTTGAGGACCATCTGTATAATAACTAAAGCTAAAGCAGAACTGGACCCTGCGACATGACAGTGACTCATGACAGTACATCCAAGGACTGAGAATTAGGAAATGAAAAGCCCTGGGCTGAGTAAACACCTGGATCTTGATCCGTTTTTAAGATCCTTAAAATAGGCTATACATGTAAGAAACATCTTACAGCTGAAGGTGAGAGAAGGGGCTGGTAGATGGCAACGAGAAGCTTTAGTTTCTTTTATTTGATAAGGTATTGTCATTTTAGGTGTTTACCTTTAAATAATTCCCTTTATCTCCAGAAATAAAAAAAAAAGATGTGACATGAATGTAAACATTTCCAACGAGTTTTTTTTACATGACTTTATATGTTTACAATTATAGGCTTGTCCTGTAGTAATTTCTGCAAGGACAAAATATCTGTCACTGTCAAGAAAAACTGATCCTCCAGGGTCCAGAACATCAGTCATAAATGAGTGAACATGGTATTGATTCTAACAAAATATCAGACTGGGCTTTGAAATCTGATCTGAGTGGGGACTAAAATTTCTGCTCAGGACATCCCTATTGAAAACTGCTGGGCAGTGAACCACATCTGACAGGGAACACAGAAACATTGTCACCCTTTGTTTGTAATTATATGTAACACATAGTTTGGCGATCTAATCCCATCTGAAAAGAATTTGTGTCTCTGTCTCTGTCCCCTTCCCTGCTCAATTATGTCCATGATGTGATGTCGCTTCAATGCAAAAGTGTTGATTGTAATCACTGTAACTCATAGCTCCAGGGTAAATGTGAGTGTCTTGTACACAATTCCTACCGTTGGAAGTGAGGATTTAATATCCAGGAGATGTGACAAGTGGACAAGGCAGTGAAGGAGAGAGAGAGGGGGGATTGAGAGGTATGAAGTCCAGAGGGCGAGGGCAAAAGAGATTTAGGGTGAGAGTTCGAGATTAAGAGACATAGACGTGGTGAACAAGAGAATAAGAGTGAAAAACAGGGAGGGAATAAAAGAATGAGACAGAGTTGTCCAGCACTCTATCACAGCAAACAAGAGTAATGTTAAGGCCTTAAGGGTCTTTCACACACTTGATGGATGGTTTTGTGCGTGTCCAGGGATGTGTGTGTATACATGTTCCTGCCTGTGTGTGTGGGTTTAAGAGATAGAGTGAGGGGAAGGTCCATATGTGGGCAACTGCTGCCTCAAGTGGTGGAAGGTGAAAACAATTAGGCCTGCGGTGCTGCACACACTCACATTTACAGAGTAAAAACAAAAACCTTAGATACACACATGCATAGTCACTTTCTATACACTGAATGTTATTAAATTACTTTTAACTTTGCAGCAATTGCTTCCCTTTCATTATTTTAATCTGCTTGCAGTAGTGACCTAACTGTCTGCAATATAAAAACCTCCTACACAGCAGGATAACATCAGTCTTAATTATATTCTATAATCATGAAGCTAAACTCGTTGAAAATTGAAAGATTTGCTTGCAAATACAAAGAAAATATGGCTTTGATTAAAGTGTGAAACAAGAAAAAGCATTTTTCATTTACAGAGAAATTTAATTGAAGTCCCTCGGGTCAGAAAGGACTGAAATAACCACAAAGATTTGTCTGAGTTTGACTTCATTCTCGAGGAAAACATCTTATATTTTTGTCTGTTTTTTTAAGGTCAATTTCCAATATCTTCTTTTTCACTCTGTTCATCGAGTTATTCTTTCTTTTTTTTTTTAGCTTTCTGCTTGTGTCATAAAGAAAATCTCAGACTATCTGAGTCCCCCTGTCTTTTCCTCTCACTCTCTCAGAGCTGTGACAGGAATTTGTAATTATTTTGCCGTCTAAACTCATAAAACATGTTCGGCTTTGGCCTTACAACACAACTGAGCACCATCCGCCCCCCCCCCCAACACATGCACATACAAGTCTTGTCCTGTTTGTAATTATCAATCCGTTCGGGAATTTAAGGATTTTATCGGTTAAACTTAAGGGGGTTGTTGTTCTGTTCAAGAAAACCACATCAGAAAACGCGCGCACACAAAGAGACCTGCACATGACGTTGCGCTTACACAAAAACAATTCTTTGCCATCGTACGCACTCACAAGCAGATGCGCACAAACAGGCGCCACAAGAATCTCCAAGGGAACCCACATTGTTTGAAGATAAGGAATTTTCCCCTCTTCCTCGTCTTCTTCAGTGGTTTTTCTCCCTGGTTGCGTGCAAAGTCTTGAGACTTTTATGATAGATGAAGTTTTGAGGACTTAATGTTAAGTGACAGATTTGTCAAAACTGAGGCATTGCAAAACCTCATTAGTTACTTAAGATTTCAACATGTTTTCATTTTCTGCTCATGCAAAGCCAGTAACACTGTGCCAGTGCTCAGACATTTGTGATCATTCACCTCATCTTTTGATTCCTGTGTCTAAGATTTAAAACTCCAGTCCAACAGGTGGTGACACTGGTTTGTTTCCACTCTATTTAAATGTAAATTCATGAGCAATTTTTACTTGGAAGTTATTTTCTATCTTGTATTCCTTGTTGATACTAACAAATCTCCTCCGTACATCCTTATAAGAGACATCCAAGTTCTTTTTGCTATTCTGCACTTTGTGTTCTTGTTGATCCACCTGTTTGTGTGGAGGTAGTCATCACTGTGCCCTGAATACTCAGCAAATAGGTTCTTCCAAACTGTTATCCTATTATAATCCTACCTACCATTACACCTGGCAGAGTACTCTGTGTGCAAAACCTGGTAAGTGCAGTCAGAAGGAATCACGCACCCAAGGTTTTAAATTGCTGTGAGGTAATACTATTATTTTTACATCCTCCTCTTCATACCTTAACTATACAATGTCAGGGCTTCTTTGATGGCATGAAGAATACATTTTGCATTTAAACTGCAGCTTGAGAATGTTCTGGGTGGAGAATGTGAATTCCTTTAGTTAACCAGCATCTAGTCTATATGTGACATTTTGGGTGTCTCTAACTGCTTAGCATCACATGCTACTACTAGGCTCCTCCAAGCAGCACCAGACACCTTTATATGCAGTCACAATAAAAATTAACCACCGCAGTCTCACCATAAAACTTTTGAACATGCGACTCTTGCCATTTCTGTAATAATGACAAGGGCAACATTTCTTGTGCCCCTGAGAAAATCTCTCCAAGATCCTACTGAAACCATCTATGTTCTGGTTAGTTTTTTATGTAGTGGGGTTAGAAATTGACACAAATCTTACTAAGATATTAAATCTTTGACTTCTCCCACAAATATAAATACAAAGCAATGCATGTAGCAGAAGACACTTACTTAAAACTACATTACATATGTATCTTCATATAGTTTTAGTTTTTTATATTTAATCATTATAAAATAATTTAAGTAAATTTGTTTCAGTAAAGTGTTTTTCCCCCTCATTTTCCTTCCATAGCTTTTTGCTAACAATGGCTCCAATACTCTAAATAATTTCCTATGAAGTGAGTAATGTTGGAAAACATCACTTTCATCTAACAAGATGGTGGCACGGATGGCCGCATCAGTACTAGCAATGAAAATTAGATCTGGAGAGAGAATCATCTGGCCTGACCTTCCTTCCAAACAGGACATGTACAGATTTAGGCAGCAAACATTTCTGCAGACCACTCTTCTTTCCCCAGGCTGTCTTTCTGATGACCACAATGAACACCTTACAGCCTGAGTAGTCAGCTAGTATTTGCATATTTGCATATCACAACCTCCCTTTCTTTTCTTCTTTGTTGCCTGTTCATCACAGGGCAACACATAGTCACACGGGACAAACAAGCATGCACACACACACACAAGTACCCCCACCCCCCCCCCCACACACACACACACACACACGCACCCACCCATACCTTAAGGGCAATTTAGAGAGACCAAAAATCAGTAATGTTTTTGGAGCCGTCGGAGTACCTGGAGAGAATCCACACATTCACAGGGATAATATCCGAACTCCTGGCAGAAAGACCGCAGATATTCAAAGCCATGACCTTCTTGCTGCAAGGCAATGCTGCTACGCCAACTGTACCACAGTGCAGCACTATTTTCCTTCCTCTAAAGTTTATATATTTAATGTCTGTATGGTGTGAGCACTTAAAACTGAAGTCAAATTCCTTGTTTGGGCACACAATCTTGGCCACAAAAGCTGATTCTGATTCTTTCAAGCAACCCTGAGATTTCTGAAATGAAATAAAAAACATTCCCTGTAAAAAAGCCTCTCAATCTGAATTCCAGTTATTTAGGTAACTGAGAGATGCTGCAACCTAATGCAGCGCTGAACACATGCTCACTCACTCAGCTTTTCCCTCCAGACATATAAGAACACACAGCACTCATCTAGTGAACATTGTGTGTCACTGCAAGTTTTGAAAACCATTCATCATCTTTGTTGCATGTTTCCATATAACAATGAAATATACACATATACAAAAGCTGTTTGTCCTAAGAATGGGATGAATGCGGAGGACAATCAAACACACAAAAAATGGTGGAACAGAGGATTTTTTTATGAAGCTTTATTATTTATCTGTATGTTATTATTGTCGATTGAAAAGGTTTGCGTGGCTTCCGCAAATTCTCACGGCAGGTTAAAAGGTTGCGTGGACTTTCTCACATTTTCATGCCGAGTTGTACGTAAAACGTTGCGCTGCAAGGCTTTTGTGCGTCAGCATGCTCGGTACATGAGGCCCCCAGTATTTACATAAACTGAATAGAGGGACAAAACTTCTTTTCTCATTCTCGGTAAGAAAGTGTCTTTATCCACAGTGAAAGAAGCAGAATCCATTATTCCAAAGGCAGCACAAATAATTAGTTTTTGGAAACATGTCCTGTTGTCTGATGAAATTAAAATTGAAGTGACATATAACCTTTTTTTTTTTGCTTTCTGCTAAGCTTTTTCAGACCAATGCATGAATTAGTCCAGAGGAAACCCTTAATCTGTCTAGGCCAGGGGTCGGGAACCTTTATTACCAAAAGAGCCATTTTTCTCCCTTTTTCACCCAAGAAAAATAGTCATAACTTAGTGCCATGATCTCCAGGACTCCAGGAGTTTTGTGTTCGTTGGATTATCTTTTCTTTGACTTATATTAAAGTCATTCTTGTGTGTTTGTTTTTTGTGTTCTTCTGTTTATGAATATTTGGTCTTTCACCTCATTCATGTTTTTTCCCTTGTGATGATCTGTAACCTGTTATCTCCTCACCATCTCAGCAAACTGCTTTCTTGCTGTTATACATTCAGTTAATCAAGCTAATCACAGTTAATCAGTTAATCACCTGTTACTTCTCCTAACAATCACCTTCCCAGTAAACTTCACACTTTCTCTATGTCTATAGTTGGATCCAACTATAACCAAAACCCTGAGGATCTTGTCATATTGATATTCATAGTTTAGATGTTGAAATTTGAGTAAATCTGGAATAGGAGTGACATTACAAAAACTTTATATTTCTGAAAAAATATGAAAAGAAAAGAAGCAATATGAAGGAAGCTGCAGCTACTGTATATCTTCATATGTCTACAAAGGCTGTTTAACAGAAGCCTGTTCATACAAAGAAAACATCCAGGCCTGGCTAAATTCTCACAAAGCCTTGAGGGAGAATGTGATATGGTGTTGTAAAACCAAATTTGAACTTTGAGCCACAATTCCAAAATTTAAATTTGACTCATAAATAATACAGCACATTACCTAAAAATAATGGTACTAGAGATTTTGTGGAGGTGGATGAGGTTATGAACAGTTTCAATTTCTAGCCAGCTTTTATCCTGAAAACTTTCACATGCTTGCTAGATAGATGAAGATGGAGAGGGGCTGTGGTTTTCAGTGAGAGTCTGCAACATCTACGAAGTTCAGTAGGCAAATATTTTCAAGTCAAAAGTAAAGCTTACCATAGAAGACATCATTTTATTTTGAATCTTAACTTTGTAACTTGACACCTGAACTTTACCAAAGGATTAATTTAAGTTTAAGAGTGTGCACATATGCAACTAGGATGCTGAAGTCACAAAAACATGGCACCAGGTGTTCACACCTTTTAACAAATGTGTGAACACCAATGCAAATTCAGTTTAGAAGCTACAGCAAAACACTGTTCAGCATTTTAATGTTATCATTTGTTGCATGTTTTAAAAACTCTTAAACTTCCTATTAACAGATCATGCTATCATAAAATCAAATGTTTTTACACCAGTTTAGATATATTTACCAATATTTTTTTACTGTATATTACAAAAACTATTGAATTGGAAAGCGAGACACTTCTAATCAAGAATAGATTTATTTGAATATTTGCAAAAATAATTTGATTTTTACAAGAGACACTGAGAAAACAGACTGACCTGTTTTGTTTCTTGTGGAAGCCAGACTTTATAGTAAAAAAGATAATTTCTTTCTCATAATCAAAAGCTGTACATGGGTCACAGGGTGCCTCAGCTAAGTTTCTACATGGCACAAGTGCTATTATATTTTAATGAGACTGAGTCCCAAAGCGAGAGGCTGCATCCACTCAGGTTGGCTGCCCGTGAGACTTGAGAAATAATTTGTTTTAATGAATCATCATCGGTGAAATGACTACAAGCACTCATCTAGGCCCTGAGGCTGAGATCTGACGCATTCTTCCCCGAATGACTACTTCACCGGTCGAGTTGTTTCAATACGAACTGAAAATATTGACAGAGCAGAAACAAAAGGGTTCGCAAAGATCATGCTTGTTTGTGTTTAAAAGAGAGGAACCAAAACTTTGGAGAGATTTGTCACTCTATAAATATTCAAATTTGTTTTGAGAGTTTTAGTTTACAATCTGCTTTACAGATGAATAGGATATTTTTAAACCACTAAGAAATATAAAGTTGTGATTCACATTATTGCATTTTATTTTTATATTTTAAACTAGTGATGGTTTTCCATTTGAATTACCTTTAGATTATTGATCTTGCTGCTGGGTGGGTAACACCTTCAGAGTGCCTTTCTGCTTTACAGAGAGAGAATTATTTGCCTGCTGATATAAAAACATATCATTCATTCATTTCACCTGCTTTTTTCACCAGCAAGTAATTTGGCTGGTTGGTTGGTGAGCAAAACAATCAATCAAATTCCTAAGCTGGGCTCTAACTGACTTTCTTCCTTCATAGTGTTACCCTTGGGTCGACAACGTTTTCTTCTACTTAAATTATTTATTTGATTTATGTATTTGTTGAACAAGTAAAGTAAATGTAACCAATGGAAATATCACCATCTGAAGACAATGTGCCACTGACTTACATCTGCTGAGGAGGTCTAACACAGCAGTCTAATGGGACACTAAAGGATCTTATAAAACCCAAATCTAAAGTTAAACACTAAAATAAGAAACCTAAAACAAAACACAAAGAACATAATACAAGAATTATACAAGAAACACAAAACAGAAGATTAAATCAAGTAAGGGAGAAATAATCACAATCCAAGATTATCTAAATACAAACCCAAAGTAAACTAGAAAATTGCTGTTTCTGGGAAACAGCACGTGAGAATGCATTCTGCTGAATGAACGAAGCAGAATGACGAATTGAAGAATGCTGAAAAAATTTGAAAAAGTAATAAGCGATAATTAGCTGAAGAACACATGAAATAGAAGGAGGCAGAAAGAAGAGAAAGAGGAAAAAAAAAGAAGAAGAAAATGTGAATGCTGAATGAAGGAAGCAGAACATGCCAAAGAAATTTGAAAAAGTAAAAATTTGCAAAAATGACCAACAATTAGCTAAAGAACACATGAAACAAAGGATAAAAAGAGAAAAGGGAAAAAGGGGGGAAATAAGCAAAAAGAATAGAAAGAGAAGAAAGTGGCAGAAAAGAGAAAAAGAGAGACAGGAAAAGGGAGGGAGGGAAGCAAAAAGGATAGAAAGAGAGAAGCTAAAATGCTAACATTAGCATATTGGCTATCACTACAATGAAGGCTGACATTGATTTACCCCTTCTAGTATGCAAAAAGCAGTGTAAAAACTGAAATTAGCTAAGGCTAGTTAAATGTTAATGTAGTAAGACTAGTATGTTGGCTAATATTAACTCAGTCTATCTATAATGCTTAGTACAGCCCATATGCAAATGTCTATGAAACTGCCCTTTAAAATGGTTCATTCTTGTTCAGGTATTTGAACAGCAGTAGAAGCTGTTTAAGCACCTGACATCAAGTGGCCGCTGTTTTGTTGCTCCCCTGGGACCTATGAAGATGGTCTTACCATCATAAGTCACAGAGTAGTGCTTTCTTACTGGTTCTGATAAATTTGGACTTGGTTCTGATGGAGTGTTCCTAACTGGTTCTGATGGATATTTCTACCAGGTTCTGATGGGGATTTCCTCTTGGTTCTGATGGAGTTTGGACTTGGTTCTGATAGAAGGTTCCTCCTGGTTCTGAAGGAGATTTGGACCTGGTTCTGGTAGAGTTTTCTTCCTGGTTCTGATAGTTTTCACCTAGTTCTGATAGACTTTGGACCTGGTTAAGGTGGAGGTTTTACATGGTTCTGATGAAGATTGTAACCAGGTTCTGATGGAGATTTGTTTCTAGTTCTGATGGAGTTTGGGTCTGATTCTAATGGAGATTTGTTCCAGGTTCTGATGGATTTTGGACATGGTTCTGATAGAGTTTTCTTTCTGGTTCTGATGGAGTTTGGACCTGGTTCTGATGGAGGGTTATAACTGGTTCTGATGGAGATTTTTATCAGGTTCTGATAGAGAGTTCTTCCTGGTTCTGTTGAAGTTTGGGTCTGTTTCTCTGGGAGATTTGTTCCATGTTCTGATTAATTTTGGACCTGGTTCTGAGAGAGGTTTCTTCCTGGTTCTGATTGAATTGGACTGGTTCTGATGGAGGGCTCCTAACTGTTTCTGATGGAGATTTCCTCTTGGTTCTGATGAAGTTTGGTTCTGGCTTTGATAGAGATTTGTTCTAGGTCCTGATGGATATTGGACCTGGTTCTGATGGAAGGTTCCACCTGGTCCTGATGAAGATTTGTACCAGGTTCTGATGGGGTTTTCCTCTTGGTTCTGATGGATATTGGGTCCGGTTCTGATGGAAATTTGTTTCAGGTTATGATGGAGTTTGGACCTGGTTCTAATAGAAGGGTCCTCCTGTTTCTGAAGAAGATTTGGACCTGGTTCTGATAGGCGTTGGACCTGGTTCAGATGGAGGTTTGGATATGGTTCTGATGAAGATTTGTACCAGGTTCTGATAGAGATTTATTCCATGTTCGAATGGACGTTTCTTCCTGGTTGTAATAGAGTTTCCATCTGGCTCTGATAGAGTTTGGAAATGGTTCTGATGGGTGTTTGTATATGGTTCTGATGAAGATTTATACAAGGTTCTAATTGAGATTTGTTCCAGGTTCTGATGGATTTTGGGCCTTGTTCTTATAGAGTTTTTTTCCTGGTTCTGATGGAGTTTGGTTGGTTCTGATGGATGATTGTATATGATTTTGATGAAGCTTTATAGAATGCTTGGATGGAGATTTGTTCCTGGTTCTGACATAGTTTGGACCTGGTTCTGGTGGAAGGTTCCTAACCGGTTCTGATGGAGATTTCCTCTTGGTTCTGATGGAGTTTGGGTCCGGTTCCGATAGAGATTTGTTCCAGGTTCTGATGTACTAACAGCCTATATGCAAAAGTCTATGAAATTGCCTTTTAAATTTAATTACTGTTGTCAAGGTGTTGAAACAGGAGTACATACTGTTTAAGTACTCGACACAAAATGGCCGCCATGTAGTTGCCTCCTATGAAGATGGTCAAAGGGTTAGGGGTTGGATCAGGTTTAGGCCATTGAAATGAATGAAAATGAATGGAAGTCAATGCAAAGTCCTCAAAAAGATAGTAATCCATGAATGTGTGTGTGTGTGTGTGTGTTTCCCACTGGCAAAGGGTTAGTGGTAGGGTCAGGTTTAGGCCATAGAAATGAAGACAATTAATGCAAAGTCAATGGAAAGTCCTCACAAAGATAGTAATCCATGAATGTGTGTGTGTGGGTGTGTCCGAGTGTGTGTGTCCGAGTGTGAGACACGGAGAGAATAGATGCAGAAACACAGAAAGACAGAGTCACATACAGACATATACAGTAGGAGATACGCAGAGCTATAACTAGAACAATGAGGAATGAATCAGCCAATCAGCAAAGAGTGTCAGTGTAACTTGACACCTGCAGCATTTCTAACGCAGATGCGCATGCTCCCGAACTACCGCCCATAACTCGGAAACCATAAGGGCTATCGACGTCATTCTTGGACCGTTTTTCTCAGAACGGACAGGGGAACGAGAATTTTAAAACTTTTTTGCTGAAAATATAATATTAAAGGAACAACACTAGGTGAAAAGAAAGGGAAAAATGGAGAAAAACATAAAAATGCCTGAACATGCTCTTGAGCAACGTCTAATAACTCGGAAACTGTAAGGGCTATCGATTTGATTCATGCACCGTATGAATCAGCAGGCCTTGCTGAACAACTATGGAGCTTCTCAAGTTTCTACAAAAATCTGTCTGGAAGTTGTGACCCTGTGAAAAAGTGGATAATTTTGACCATTTTTAACCTGAGTGAAGGTGAATTTTTCACTCTCAAACAAACCTACTTCACGAGAAAACGATAAAAGTTATCCAAATATTTTTTGGACCGTAAGTATCAGCAGGGATCGGTGAACAATCCTGGAGATTTTCGTGTATCTACATAAATCCGTGTAGAAGATGTGACCGTGTAGAAAAGTGGATATTTTTGAAATTTTTCAATTTTAAGCGATTTTGGGATGGACAGATTTGGGACTCCTAAACAAACCTTTTTTATGACATAACGATAAAACATATAAAAAAAATTCACTGTGAGCGCCAGCAAGGTCTGAAGAATAATTGGTGCAAAGCTCATGTCTCTAACTTGAAGGGTTTACGAGAGGCGGCGATTCGAAAACGTGAGTTTAAGGATTTTTTGCTCTGATTCTTTCTGAAATTCCTATAGGTTTTCCATTCAGGGTGTGTTGACTTTGCGTTGCTCCCGGGCGTGTTAGTCCCACATCAATGAGGGTGACGTTTTCTGAATCGCAAAAGAGCATCCTACGTTTTGATACATAATTTGTGCCAGTAGAGTGAAAACTGAGTGAGTGAGGAGAGTTTGTTTGATCTTTCTCAGGTTATTCAAAAACCTAGAGTGTACGCTCTACCAACTGACGAATTCCGCCATAGGAATACATTATAAAATCGAAATCGTCAAAAAACTTGCATAAAAGTTGAATCGCGATTGTAGAAGAACCGTAAAAGATATCAAAAAGCTGAATCATTTGAAGATAGCTTAATGTCTTGTGAACTTTTTAAAAGTTGAATGGTGTTTCTAGCTGAAAGTATGCAGAAGTAGTAAGCTTTGAAAGAGCTCAAAGTTTTAGCTGAATTTTGCGGATTTTGCTGAATCTCCATTCATTTCAATAGGACAAAAATTGGCATAAAAAGCTGAATAACTTCAAAAATTATAATAGCTGAAGTTACCAAAAGTCATAGCAGGATTCTCCAGAACAAGCCGAACGTTTTGATACCAGAATTGTTTAAATTGGTTGAAAAATGTAGGACTAGTTACGTGCAGAAAAACGTACAGAAAATATAATAATAGAAATAAAAATAAAGAAAAACAGAAATGCATTAATGCATTCTCACTTATTGCTTATTTCCCCCCTTTTTCCTTTTTCTCTTTCTATCACTTATTGTTTCACAAGGTTCACCAGTGATGGTATCTCCATTACCATCACTAGCACGATAATAATTGAGGTATAAAGAAGAATTGCAGGAAAGTGTAACATATTGAGATCAGTCTTCATAATAACCTTGAGTCTTTGTTTAAATACTAAATATTATTTGCCGGGCAGGCCAGGAAAAAACTTTTCTGTCCTACCATAATAAATTTAAACTCCCCTGGGACATTAACTGGAAATGTCTGGTTATTAATACTCCTGGTTAGTGTGAAACAAATAATGAACAAATGGAAAAGCATGACCACTGCTAAGCGTGATGAAGGATCTTTCATGATGTGGCGTGCTAAAGCCCTGGTAACCTTTTAGAGTGCATTGCATCATAAGCACCAGGACATTTAAAAATGTACGTCTGGTGGACTCTACCAGTAAACTGAAAAATAAGTCATAATTGTGTTTTTCAGCAGGATAGTAATCCAAATACATCTGGCCAAATCATCTCGGAAATGGTTCAACAGACAAAATCAATCTTCCTCCATGGGCGTCTCAATCCCCAGACCTAAATCATATAGAAAACCTGTGGGGTGAGCAGAAAAAAAAAGCATAGAGGGTTTTTTTAATAAATGTACTCAAATTGCTCTACATTTTTCAGTGTGACATAATGCCAACTCAATAAAAGCATAATTTATTTGAAGGTTTGGGCAGGGCGGCAATAAACTTACAGAACAAATCGTTGTATCACAAATATTCTGAAATTACCTTTATGGCTGCCTAAATTTCTTAATGCCAAAATTTCTAATTTAGTTTAGAAAAACAGACGCATGTTTAACTGTTTGCTACAATGAAATAAATGAATACTGGACAAACATCTTGAGCAGATGTTATGCTGCCATAACTTAAACAAAGATTACCAAAAAACCAAAACCCCTGGATGTTTAAACTAAAAAATATATTAAACAAAACAACTAAAATTGAACAAAATTTTCCTCCAACTTCCACTATTAATGCTTTTGTTCCTAGCCCCATGCCAATGTTTTCTCTATCTGTCTCTCTTGCCCTTTAGTGTCAGTTCTCTGTTCTGGCATTTAGGAGACAAATGCTACTGTGTCACACCTTGTCACTCATACCTCACACACCCTCTCTCGCATACACCTACATTTTCCGGGCTTAAATGCTAGAGTGTCAGCAGGCCTGTCAAAGCAGGCGTCACTGTGTAGGCACCTCTCGGTTGGACAAACATACGAAGACGGTGACAGAAATAACACTGGAGCACGCAGAGACGCATGGCCAGACACAGCGAGAGGGGGAAATTAACAATATGCAAACAAGTAGCTCACCATGGGCTGTTGACACCTAAACAATGAAAACACAATTACTCCTGCTCTCAATCAAGCACACACACATAAACACTAAACAACAGCATGCTTTGGGCTGGGCAGAGGTGAGAAAGATTAAATCCCCAATGTGTATGGGAGCAAAAGTAAATGGTGACAGAACTTGGCAGCAGATGAGGTTTGGTACCACAGTGATGTATGGAAAGCCTCTTCCATTACTTCACACTGGACAGTTTAAACCATCATGCTTTGACTAATAGCTGCTCTGCTCGCTTCCACTTTTTCCAAGTTTATCTTCCTCGCCTTTTCCCCTCTCTGTTTCTTCAAAGAAACATTACGTTTTGTTCAGCTTTTCAACTGCAACCATATAATTCTTCACATTACTTAAAATTCAGCGTATTCCCTTTATCAGCTGTAACATCAGATGACTTGCAAGATGACTCATAACCCTTGGACTTTTCACATTTTGTCACATCACAACCACAAACTTTGATGAATTGTATTTGGATATTATGCAATAGATCAACACAAAGTAGTGGATGACTGTAAAGTTAAAGGAACAGAATACATGTTTTACATGTTTTACATTTCTCTCAAATAAAAATCTGGAAAGTGTGGCTTCCAGTTGTATTCAAGCCTACTAAGTCAATACCAGAAGAACATGTTGCTGCATTTACAGCTACCCCACTAAGTCTGTTGTAGTCTTTACCAGCATTGATCATCTGGAGGCTGAATATCATATTTCTTTGCGAAATAGTTCAAAGTCAGTCGGACTGTACGAATAATTCCAGTAAGCATCAGTTTTCTTGCCACAGGTTCTCAAATCGATTTAGGTTTAACTTTGAATGAGTCATAGCCCTGCGATGGATTTGCGACCTGTCCAGGGTGTACCCTGCCTCTAGCCCGTAGACTGCTGGAGATAGGCACCAGTTCCCC
The DNA here is from genome assembly GCA_036173005.1 of Crenichthys baileyi. Lineage (NCBI taxonomy): Eukaryota > Metazoa > Chordata > Actinopteri > Cyprinodontiformes > Goodeidae > Crenichthys > Crenichthys baileyi. The sequence continues at coordinate 198,452 of JAHHUM010001249.1, forward strand.
CATGCCTCACTATGGAATAAGCGGTATAGAAGATGAATGAATGAATGAATGAATGAATGACTGAATGAATGAATGAGCCGTTGTCCCTTTGACTGTATGTTTATTGTTGTTCTGCTGGAAGGTAAACCTCCACCCCAGTCTTAAGTCTTTTGCATACTTTAACAGGTTTTCTTCCAGTATTTTCCTGTATTTAACTCAGTCTATCTCCCATGAACTCTGACCTGCTTCCCTGTCCCTGCTGAATAGGAACAAATCTGGTCCACTTGTGATTGGCTGATCAGTCCCTCCTGATCACTCCTCTCCTCAACGCTGTGGCTTAGGGTTAGACATTGTCCTTTACTGAAAGAGTTGCGGACAGAACTGAACTCTCAAGAAACTACTGTTCACCAAAGAGCCTGAATCTTCGTTTGGTTTAAATGTTTGTTTGCATTGTATACTATGCTAAGCTGTCAAGTCTTTAGTAAAACATGGCTAAACTGTTTTTCTTTTTCACTTTCCTGACCTTCAGTAGGTGTTTCTCATTCGAATCAGTACGTTCCAGATCCAAAGTGAAGCATCTCCAAGACATTCCAAAATCTGTTGCTGAAGAGAACCAGTCTCACCAGTCTATCCTAAAGCTGACAGGTGACACTGGTGACAGCGGCTGAGCAGCTGTTTGTTCCAATTCAGATGAAATTTATTACACTGACAAGTTACCAGAGTAAATGTTACCTATTTAGACTGATTGAGATAAGAACATGAATTTCTTTTTAGCTGAAAGTCTGTTATAGCAGGAAAAAATCTGCCTCATTTCATTGCACAGTATTACAATATTGACATGGTTTGCTTTTATACTTGGCCACCTAACCTACCAATAATCTACCAGGTATTGTTTTGAGATTTTCAGATGGTAAAAAACTCCATCAACTCTTTTATTTTTTTTACCCAAATCCCCACCAACACCCTTTTCATCCTTTGTCACAGGGGAAGCAAAAAATTGACAAGTGGAAGACAAATCAGGTCATCCTCACCTTAAATGGAGGCCCCACTTTAAGCAGCCAAAGAGGCTAGAGAAGCTGCCCAGACAGGCACACACACACACACACACACACTGAGAGATCAGTTTGTGATCAGTTGGCATATGCGACCTGACAGCTTTCAGTGACCATGTGAGAGAGGGAAACAATGCAGTGAGATGGAGGGAGTTGCAGCTCTGACTTTGTACAGAAAGTCAGAGGACGGCATCCATTAAACTAAGTGTAACACCAAACACCAAGAAACTTTCAGACCTGCACACATTGACAGAAGCATAAATGTATATCTGTGCATCATAGATTCTGTGTGTGTGGAGTGTGTGTGTGTGTGTGTGTGGGGGGGGTGACCCTGGATTTAGAAGCAGACAGCAGGTAAATTGAGGTCAAGTGGAGTCAACGGAAAAGCGAGACAAAAGTCCCACACAGACGCACAGGTACACACACAAAAACGTCCACACAGACGTGAATCTATAATTATAAACTGCGGTTGACTTAGTTCATTTGCTCAGCATATTTTAGAGTGCTTTAGTCAGAAGATCATTTATCATATTTTGTGTGTGTGTGTGTGTGTTTTTTATTTTTATTTTTTTCTTTGTGTGCTCAGTTTGTCAGAGAGCAAACTATCAGGTTTTGTCCTAACAGTGTATTTGTTGCACCACCTTTTACTTATTAAATCTCATAAATGTTTAAGAATGTAACAGAAAAGACAACTAAGTATAATGAAGTGACAAACGTGTTTGCTAGAGACTGAAATTGTTGCCTGTTCTTTTTTAAAATAGCTCAATCTCAGTCAGACCCGATGTAGAGCCTCTGTGAATATTTATTGCCACAAATTTTATTTAGGTCTGCACTTTGATTTGGCCATTCTAACTGAATATAATTTGATGTAAACCATTCCATGAGGCTCTGATTGTGTGTTGACAGTTGTTGTCCTTTTGGTAGGTGAGCCCCAGTCTTTTGCAGCCACTAACTGATTTTCTTCCAGGATTGTTTTGTATGTAGCTCCATTTATCTTGCCATCAACTTTTCACAGCATGATGCTGACACCACCATGTCCATCATGGCGATGGTGAATTCAGGGTGTTAGTTTTTCATGGGACTTTGAATGTAGGTGAAAAATATTAATTTTGGGTTTATCTGACTAAACCTCCTTCTTTCACAGATTTTTTGTAACCCCTATGTGGCTTAAACTGCAAACAGGACTTCTATGCATTTCTTTCAACAATGACTTTCTTCTTTTGACTTTTCCACAGAAGCAAGATTTGTGAAGTGCACGACTGATAGTCATCTCCTATCAGAGCTGTGGATGTCTGCAGCTCCTCCAAAGTTACAATGGGCCTCTTGACTGCTTCTCAGTTTTATTCACACCTTTCTAAACTCACACCTCAGAGTTTAGATGGACGGTCACATCTTGGTAGTTTTGCAGTTGTTGCTGTACTCTGTTCATTTTGAGGCAACAGAGTGAACAGTACTTTTTGAGATGTTTAAAGCTTTTATGACCTAACCCTTTCTTGGTCTTTAAAATGCAGTTTGTTCACTAATGCTGTCTAACAAATCTCTGAGGCCTTTACAGAACAGCTACAATTATACTGAAATTAAATTACACCCAGGTGGACTCTGCTAGCTATTTAGATGGTTTCTGAAGGCTTATCAATGCCACACATGTTTTCCTTCCACTTCACAAATATGCACTTCTTTGGTTTGATCTATCACATGAAATCCAAATAAAACACATTAAAGCTTTTGGTTGTAACACGGTGGAGGCAGTATCATGCTGTGGGGAAGCTTTTCTTTAACAGAGACAGGGAAGCAGGTTAGTATTAAGAAAACCTCTTAGAGACTATAGAGGACTTTAAACTGGAATACTAAAACTGGAAGCATTTTTTTTACAGAGAATGGGCAAAACTTTCAGTGTCTAGATGCGCAAAAGCTGTAGTGACAGGTGGCCTGGATAATAATGCAAGCTGTACATTTTCATGATTTTATTTGCAAAGAAAACCCTTGAAAACCATGAATCCCTGTCATGACACTAAATAGTTATGGGGTACTTTGTGGTCTATCACATAATATATATAATATAATATATATATATATATATATATATATATATATATATATATATATATATATAAAAATATAATACATAATAATACATTGAAGTTTGGGTTGTATTGTAGTAAAATATTTTAAAAAACATTCAAGAGGTATGAATACTTTTGCAATTTATATTTTATAAATAAAAAAAAATTACCTGATACAGTATATTTTTACTCACAGAACAGAATATAAACAACTGTAAACATAGTATTAGAAATGGAAAAGACAAATGTTTTCTCATTTAAAACTGGCAAAACCTGGCTTAAGGTTGTAAGAATTCAATAATTTTTACAATAACTGCGATTAGTATACTGTGGGCCTATTCAATACAAGATTATAGCCAATATACACATTAGACTGAAACAGCCTTGCATTTCGGTTATACACTTCATCTTTTCATATATTTCATTATATTTTGTCATAAGTAAACCAATTTTTCCAAAGTGACTTAGAACTGAGTAAATCCCACCACTGATAAAAACTGTTAATTAACTTGCGTGTTGTACCTTATCTAAGGGACTTCTGCACAAATCACTGCATCATTTAACTGTTATGTTATGATCAATTCCAGGTTATCACGTCTCTGTGGCGGTCACTGTATTTATGCTGTCATTCTTTTTCTCGTACCTATAAATCAATAAAAACCATCAGTGTGTGTGTTATAAATGATGACAGCTCAAACCTAGGTAATAAATATATGCTTTGGTTTACCAAAAATATCTGATTTTGATATGCAAAAAAAAAACTCTTGACCCTTTAGCCTTTTTTCACACATTTGTTGAAACACTTTAAGCACCATGAGGAACTGCCTTCATACCAAGTCCTGCAAATACAAAGTTTGAAAGAGCAGAATAAAAAGTCATAAGAGCCGTGATAAACACCTGGAAGAAGAGATTGGAAGGAGATGTAGGGCATCGACCGGCACTTGAGCTTCGACACAACACATAAAAACTCAGTGGTGGCAATTGTGAAGCTGGGGAGAGAAGGTGGGGGTGTTAACAAGATAAAATGCTGAAAAGATAGATAGAGAGGAGACTTTGCCGGGCAATGAAAGAAAGATGGATCAGGGTTTTACAAGCAGGAACGAGGATACAAAGTCATGGAAAGAACACAGATGTGACCATAAACTGAGGAAACAACCATTATTTCACTTTGGAGGTAAACCCAGCAACATAAACTGTCAGTGTGTGCAGGAGAAATCAAAATAAAACTCAGTATTGGTCCCATTCAACCCTACACTACTGATGTTCTCTGCCACTAAAAAGAAAAGCAAGGTAACAGAGGAATCCATCGGCTGATATGTTACCTACTGCCTAAACAATTACAAAAAAAAATTTGACTTGTGGGTGCTGTTTCTTTCCACTCTTTCTTATCTTTCATAGCCTGGCCATGCTGCATCTCTGTCATCTACTGCATAGCACACAGGGGTATAATTTAGATGGCCCAGAAATGATTGCTGCCCTAAACTCTTTGCAGGGCTTTAAAGTTTTAGCTCTGTGCTTAAAAGAATTGTGAAGGTATCAAAGAGAATGTATACCTTGCTTTCTTGTCTTTATGTGCAAATTGCATTCCCTTGCTCTTAACTTTACGATTTATATTTCTGATGTGAATGCATTACTCTAACTCTGACCCTAAACATGTTCCTAACCCAAATCTACCCTTGTGTCCTGTCAACCTGTACCTTGTTCCTTGAAGTCAAAATGACCCCTTTTCCGAAGTGGTTCCGAGTCCATTCTTGATTTCAAACCAGTGACGTGTGCTTCCACCAACAAAAAGAGTTTTCAGATCCTGAACTCTGGTTCAACTCAGGCCTCTCAGAATTCTTGGTTCTTCTGGATGAACGTCACCTGGCGGGTCGAAGCTGCAGACAATAAAAGCAACAAGTATGGAGACAAAGTAAATACTGTAAAAACGTTATTTATTTGTTTGCAAAGACACACTAAACATACATTGTATAACTACCTGTTTCCGTTACACTTGCATATGCTGCACACATGCAAATGAAAGCATTTTCCTTGCACGAAGTCTGCACGCGTCTCCTTTTTTGTATTACTTGCAGTTAAAGGATGCTTTCTTTTTGCAATAAAAATAACTTCACGAGCAGCTCAGCAAACTCTGCTGCCTCACAACCATTTTCCCCCCTGTGTAGTGTAACGTCTATTGTTGATGACTCATGGGTTTTTCGCAAAACTGGTGGAAATGCACGTTGGTACTCAACAAAAAACTCAAAAACGATAATTCCTTTGGTGGAAAAACGCTAAACTGTCCTCTGAAGTTGGTGCCAAGTGAGGTCCTGGTTCCCATAACGATACACACACTGACACATAAACATGCAAATGCAGGCAAACAAACACAAATACTGTGTTTATTATTATAGAAAAAGGTCAGTGTGAACAGATTGTTTGACCTGCTTAAATGTGAGGGTGTGCATGTTCACCTGTGAGCGTGCACAGCACTAAACGTGTATATTTTAAGTGAATGCCAGCAGCCTTATAAATTCATCTTTTGTGTTTTTTTAAACTAACGTAACATTTTGGTGATGTGTATGTGTGTGCCTAACCCATTTAACCTTGGACCTGTAATTGCAGTGCTGCTGGAAAAATCATTTCTACATACAAGTGCAATAAGGGAGAAATAAATCAGAGCAGCAATAAGTGCTTTTTTAACCCCTACACACACACACACACACACACACACACACACACACACACATACAAGCTTACTGCACTTACTGATCACCTCACCCTCTGTTTGACACATGCCGATGCCGTAAAGGTCATTATGAGTGTTTTCATGGTCACACACACAAAAAGTCCTGCTAAGGTGTACAGCCTCACAGACATTGCTAAAACAGCACTTTGTTCATAAAGTCTATTTACGTGGTTATGTTGTGATGAATGGAGCTCAGGTGAAGTCAATGAGATAGCACTTCGCCATTATTCAATCCACACACACACACTCGTGCTTACACACACACACACACTAACATACACAGAGTGTGGTTCATAACTCAAGACTTTTGCATGTGCACAAGTTGCGATACACATTCACACGTTTGTGCAGAGTCAAGGAGACCACAGCGACCATAATTTACTGTAAAGATAAATGCCCACTGTGCATTATCCCTGAAACTATGCAGCTGCTTTAAGTTTGTGTTTTAATGTGTGTGTGTTACAAATCGTGAGAGAAGCTTGCTGCGTTTCACAGGAACCATGATGTCAGCATAATATATCTAAAATTCTTTGTTATTGTTGTGTCCACACTTTATAATTTTTGTTTTAGCTTTAATGCATACAGCCTCCTAATATCCTGCCTGAAAAAAAGCTAATTGCCTGTAGAGATGACGTGTTACAGGCTGATATCTCCTAAGTAGCTATGTTTATTTTAATCTTTTGATTACATTAAATAAACTACATGCGACCTGCTATTTACTGAGATCAACACAATTGTAGTGCTTTATTGTGAAGTGGAAGAAAAGTGATGCATTATTTTTACTTTTTAAAAGAAAATGAAATGAACTGAAATGCATGGCATGGCATGCATTTACATTCAGTCCCCTTAACTCTGATACACTGTAATAAAATCAAGTCCAACCAAAACCAGTCCAGAAAAAAAAACTTAGTGGTAAACAGGATCCACTTAATTTTACTATAAATACAACTGTTCTGTGAAGGGCTGAAAGGTATGTTAGAAAACAGAATTGAACAAACAGCTTCACAAAGACCAGGTAACACAGCAGACAGGCCAATGATAAAGTTGTGGAGAAGTTTAAAGCAGGATAAGACCCCCAAAAACAATATCCCAATTAGAGCATTAATCAGAGAAGTAGCCAAGAGGCCCATGGTAACTCTGGAGGGGCTGTAGAGATCCACAGCTCAGGTAAGAGACTTGTGTACAGGGCAACATTAGTTTTGAGCTCAATAAATCTGGCATTTGAAAGAGTGGTAAGAAAAAAAGCCATATAAACTCGTGTTTGCAGTTTATCACAAGCCATGCAGGGGACACAGCAAACATGTAAAAGGAGGTGCTCTGGTCAGATAAGAAAAAAATATTTACTTTTTGCCCTACATGCAAAATGCTATGCATGGCTGAAAAGTAACCGTGCAAAGCACCCTGAACACACCATCCTGATGGTGAAAAATAGTGGTGGCAGCATTACGCTATGGGGATGCTATTTTTTAGCATGGCTTGGAAGCTCGTCAAAATGAAGAATGGCATAGATGGAGCTAAACATAGGTCAATCCTGGGGGAATAACTGTTCAAACCTGCAAAATAAGGACAATGACCCTAAATACACAGCAAAGCTACGATGGAATATATTAGATCAAAGCATTTTATGTGTTAGAATGACCCAGTCAATTTCTAGACCTAAATCCAATTAACAGTCTATCCTAGGAACTGAAAATTGAAAAACTTAAACACATGAATTTATTTCCTTCTTTTTGACATTTATGCACTACTTTGTTTTGGTCTATCGTATAAAATATAATCCTTTTAGAATTCAACGAAGCTCATGACAAAATCTGAAAAGGTTCGAGAGGCATAATTACTTTCGCAAAACACTATATATGTTTTATGAGTAGCGATGAAAACCAGTACAGCTGATTCAGCACAGGACTCTTAAAGACATCTTAGCAAGAAACTATGTGATGCCAAACATAAGAAGTCCTTATTATTCATAACATAGCAGAATAAACTGCCAATTTCTAATATAACGATTAGTTTTCTATCAGATGTATCAAATGTTCTAGATATGTATCAACTTCAGGTATCATTTTAGATATTTCATTTAAAAAGTAAATGAAAGAGGTTTAGCAAGCGTAAATGCAGGATATTATCTCATTCATTTGTAGATAATTAACTAAATTTAGTTTAGTTCATTGGCCTAAATATTATTAAGTTATTGAAATACATAGAAAAGCAAATGCTTTGTGGTTTTATGTTTCTGTGTTTGGTAACAGGGGAAACTGCTAAAAATTTCCCAAAACTACAACATCACCATCCTTTAAACCAAGCTGCTTTAGATAATGGGACAGAGAGCCTAATATTTCTTAGCATCATTATTTATTACGTCATTGCAACCACTGCATCAAACTTTGTAAACTGTAATGAGACAAGCAATAGATGTATGTTAAAACATTCAGTGATCAATTATCAGTTGTTCTCGAAATTTATGCATATTGGAACACGCCTATTATAATTCAGTTTGTTTATTATTAGAGGATATGTGGGTATTTCTACATGCAGAATCCATTGAGTCTTCGTTTGAATTCAAATACAGAATTGCACTTAAATAAATGCATCACCCCCGCAATTTCCACATCACAATAAACATGTATATAACCCCCATGCAATGTTTAAATCTTAATCCAATGCTAAGAATATTTAGGAGAATACATGTAGAACATCTCGTTGTTTGTTCTAATGCTTGTACATTATAAGCGTCTGTTTGGGAAAACAAAGTTTAAAAAAGAAAACAAGGTCATGCTGCTTCACCCAGCAGCTCTGGAATACATGTTACTTGATTTTTTATTTTTTTTGCTGTTTTTGAACTCTTGCACTCCTACAGAGAATGATACCACACTCTTAGATGCAGAGGTGAAGCGGAGCCCGTCGGTCCGGGCCAAAGGTCTAGAAACAGGCTGTTAATCATGTGTCTTCACTGGCATCTCTTCATTTTCCAACACTTATTAAGCCTCTCTGACAGTTTATGTCTTTTTAGAGGATAAACTTTATTGCCTCTGTAGGGAAATACTTCAAATGCAATAAAAAGGAGACAATGAATTATACAGCAATTTAAACCAACTCATCACTCCCACTCGTGTATGACTCACACGTTTAGACCAATGCATCAAACACACACACACACACACACACACACACAGGAAAAACAATCAAAGGATCTGAAAGCAAATCTAAAACACACTAGTCATTTTGAGCAGATAGCTTATGCGGTGAAGGGATGGTTTGCACTTTGAAAAAATGTTAATTTGAAGGCACAAATATGGCTCCTCTCCAATTTATAAAAAAAATAGTAATCAAAACATCAAAACTACAGTTTTCTTCTATTTTCGTGAGAATTAGGTTTGATAACACTGGAGCTAAAAAATAAAACCAAAAATATTTAGAGGTCTTTTACCTTTTGAAAAGCCCTTGTCATTTACTATAACGAGACCAAAAGTAGTTTTATGGCTGATTACTCATAGAATTGGCTCAACTGAAACTGCACTACTTTTACACCATCCCCCCATCACCTCTGACAGAACCTGACTAGTGGTCTTCCTTCTTAGCAGCCTATTGTAAGCTTTGATATAAACTGTACTGTTATATCCTCATTCGTAAGATGCATTGGATATAAGTGTCTGCCAAAAGCATAAATATAAACATAAGTCCTTAATAATGAGTAATTAAGGGTTAATGGCACCAACATTTATATTATTAGTTTTTTGTGTGTGTTCCCTAAAATAAAGTGTATAAACAATGAAGACTTTCCCATATTCATAGCTATGCGTTTTTTCGAAGAAAGCAGATGGAAATGTTCTTTTAATTTAGCTCCGCACAAACTATGAATTTGTTTAGCATTTTAAAGTTTTCAGAAAACAAGGTAATCTATTTTCTGATGTCTTAAACAGAAAGGTTGAACTACTGATTCTTCAAACTGGTAACCAGGTTTTACTATAATAAGAATTGTGCCATCTGAAGATTAAGGTTTAAAGTCATCGCTCGAATCTTTGTTTGCCCTAGATCTATGAGGTTACATGTTTTCTGTCATTTTGTTCGAGATAGATCTGACCCACATACAGAAGATCACTCAGAATCACAACTGAATAGGGAAAGGTGTTTTATTTACAAAGTGATACTGGAACGTGAACGGTAGAATCGCCACTGCATGGAAAGAGGGGAAGGAGAACTGGTGAAAACAAGAACTATAATCTTTGAGGAAATAACGAGAAGTAATTATGTTAATACTAGAACGGCTTACTAAGAGAGTGTAGTCAGGTCCCCAGGGGTAGAGGGAGTCGGGACCCAGGTGTGCGAAGCAGAGAAGTCCAGATGGCTTTACTTGAGCTGGGAAGTGAGTTCTGGTGAGTCCAGGAATTAATCCAATGTTCAGGTACTTCAGGTTGGACAGGATACGCTTCTGCCTTGGTTCAGGAGACGGAGGAGAACAGGAAGCTCCCAGCTTAACACTTGGAAACGAAGTCCAAACGAAATCCACCAAACATAGGTAATATTGATTATCCAGAAACTTCTGGAAACAAAGCCAAAGTTCAACAAGGAATGATCAGTAGGCTCAGGTTTCTGCCACGGAAGGCAAACACTCTGGCATCGAAGTACTGGCAGCCTCCTGCTTAAATACTCCTCCAAAGTAATCAGCAGATCAGTCGCACCTGTCACCCAGGACACCTGAGAACTCTAGCACCATCTGGAAATTGATAACAAAGTGCAACAAAAACAAACACACACAAAATCCAAAACCCCGACATTTTCAGTATGGTTTATTCCAAGAGGACCATTTCTGAAAAGCTCTGCTTGATCTTGACAACATAGCAGAGTGCAGACTGATTACATCCACAATGGCCAGTTTAACATGTCACAGTTTACGTTGACTTTTAGCGACAAACATGCTCCCTGATAGACCCCCTTCATTATGCAATCATTGCTCACTCATGTTGAACCACAAACACACCACACTGCATCACTTATGTGTGCTTCCTGAAAGGTTGCCTGTGTTTAGAAATCGGAGATGTGACAACGCGATATGGTTTAACTCAAAGAACAGATCCATTTAACTGCTTCCTTTTTCAGCCTAAAAGCAACAACTAAAATTCCCTCCAATTTTTACCCTGTTGTCAAAGTAAAAAGAAAGTACACCCCGTGTCAGTTCTGGTGTTTCAATGTATTAATGACCTGGTCTTTGACTCGGTCTTTGCCAGGTTATAAATAATAATTAGAATTAATAATTTATAGAAACAAGAATTAGGCCAAAATGGAAAACATGAAAACTTAATTACACCTAATAACCCTGGCCACTTAAACTAGATATGTAATAAAAATCAGATATTTATTGTTAGACAAGTAAAATAAAGAAAAAAGGGACAGACACAGCTTGAACATGATTTATGAAAGGAATTTTTTATGTAAACTAAAGGTACTGCAAATGATGAGTTGAAAATGTAAAACAAGACTTTAAAGCTGGACATCAAAGCATCTACAAACCCAACAGATGAAAATCCATTTAACAATATTTTCAAAAAGAAGACAAAATACATAATTTTGTCCCAGAAATTTTCTGGATCAACATAATGTTGATCTTGTTTTTTTCCCACATTAGCATAAGGCGGAAAGAAGGACTTTTCAAACCACGTTTTCCACTATCCTCGCTTTAGCTTTTTTATTCTTCTTCTCATGGTAATTCAAAGGCATCCACTAGTTCAGAACACTCTTCTAGTCCACCTATCACTGTTCCACAACAAGCTCTCCCTCCTTGCACATGTTTCTGTTTTTCCCTCTGACTGGCTCTCCTCCTAGCAGAAGCCTGTCCGTTCAAATTCAGCTCCCATCAGTACCAAAAACACACAAACACACACCATATATCTTTGGAGGGGGGAAACAAATTATTCCAGGACGGCTTAGGTGTTTTGTTTGGTTCACCCTTGTTTGTTTTTTATTCCTCTCTTTTTCGTTCTCTTTGCCTCCCTCCAGTCCTCTCACTCTTCAACAGATGGGGTATTTTAATGAAATCAGTCTTGCCTGTTCCCATCTGTGTGAGAAATGAATTTCACCATTTTTCAAATGAGAGGATTTACAATGAGAAGAATGAAATCAGGAAACCCCTGCATTTATTTATTTTTTATTTTTTTATTTTGACCTACTCACTTTTGTTTCCATTAGACTTTCATTGGGTTTGTTTCTCTGTAAGATTGTCTGTCAATCCTATTCTATGTTTCTTTTAGCACAAAGTCAGTGTCCGTACCTCAAAATCCCTGATCTTGGCTAAATGACATTCAGTTGTTTATAAGAAGTTGCTAACATTACGAAGTTGTTAATATTACGAAGTTCAGGTGTTTTGGGTCCTTTCTCAACGTTGTTAAGTTTTATCTTACTTTTTTTTAAGCAGCAAGATATGATGGTTTAATTTAACTGTTGAGTTGCTCATTCTTAGGTCTGCTAGACCTTGTATATTATGCCTCCTTTAAAACACGTTGTATTAATTGTTTGTTATATTAAAGATACTTGAATCTGTTGTTTATGTTCAATAAAACTTCTTCAGGATTTGCTTTGACGCCCACATATATTTGAATAAGAACTCATTCTTAATCCAAAGGGTTTAATATAAAGTTGGTCCATCCTTCACAGATGGAACAGCTTCAATTGTTCTATGAAGGCTTCCAACAAGGTTTAGGAGTTGGTTTATGGGAATTTTTGACCATTAATCCAGCAGAACACTTTTTAGTTCAGACACTCGTTCATCCATGTATTAATGATCCTTGTTTTGTGGACTGGTGTACAGTCAAGTTAGAACAGGATGGGGCCATCCCCAAACTGTTCCGACAAAATTGAGAGCATATTATTGCCAAAAATGTCTTGGTAAGCTAAAACATTAAATGGTTTTCATTGGCACAAAGGGGTGAAGCCTATTTATCCCCTCGCCACCAAACTTTACACTTATACAATGCAAGTCAGAGAAGTGTTATTCCCCTAGGATCTGTCAAAGTCTGACTTATATGTTGGATTACCAGACAGAGAGGCATTTATCCCATCAGAGAACATGTCTCCACTGCTCTAGAGTGCCGTGGAAGCAAGCACTAAACCACTGCCTCAAATGCCTTGGATTGCACTTGGTGATGTAAGCTTTGGATGCAGCTCAGCCAAAGAAACCCATTACATGAAGCTCACTTTTCACTGTCCTTGAGCGATTCTGAAGGGAACATAACCTTTATAGGTTGGTAGCTATTGACTGCAAACTATGCAAACCAATCATCCACCGACCCCGCTCTGGGATTTTGCATTGCAAAGCAATTCTAATCTGAGTTTCTCTTGATTCCAATCACATCCACTTTGCCATAATACCACTAATAGGTGATAGTTGGAATATATAGCCAGGACATTTCACGACTGAACATATTGCTCCTGAGATCAACTCATACTTTGGCAAATGTTTGTAAAAGCAGTCTCCATGCCACGATACAGGATTTTATACACGTGGCCTTATACTTGATTGATATTTTTGGGAATTGTTTTATAGTTATTACAGATCAGTCTTATGATCAACCAGCTGGGACCAAAAATAAATTAAAATCCCTAAATAGACTACTATTATAAAAGTGATCATCAATATTTTTTTCCAAATGCACCAGTTTTGACAAGAAGTTACCATTTAGAAAAAATTCTCCTGATTTTATTACTTTGCTGATATTTCACATCGCATTCTGATGAGTTATTTGGATGCTCAGATGTCGTAAGTTCAAAAACATTTTGTAGTTTTCTTCTTTGAAATAGATTTCTTCAAAATCGTACCCTTTAATCAGTAGACAACAGTTAAAAATCTCTGGGACATAGTCAAACAGTATGTTTATAACCACAACATATCTATTCATTACTTTGCAGCAAAAAAGAGTGGTTAAAAAAATCTATAAATTAGGCACATGCAGGGACTTCAGTGCAAATATTTATTGACATCCTAATGAAGAAAAAAGTTCTTTGCAGTCATATGTTAGATGAAAAAAATAGCTTCACACAAATCTTCAAAAAGTTGCAGGGAAGAAAAATTCAAAATACAAGCATAGCTCACACCGCAGGCAAAATGTGGCCCAAATCTGATTTTTTGGGGGTCAAGTGACCAGGTCAGACTTTTTAGAACAAATGTGAACGCTCATATGTGGCCCGTATCTCACTTTTTCAAGTCACATTTGAGCCACATTCATATGTGGTCCTGAATCCGACTCGTATCTGATCTGATAATGCATGCCTGTTGCTAACATTCAAACTCAGTAAAATTTTGTTACCACGTAACTGTAGACGAACAACTTTAGTTTAAGTAAAACAGAGTAAATAAGGCTAAACTATAAAAAAACAATGCCAGAAGTCAATTTGATTGATGCAGAAGAGTGCCTAAGAACGCATGTCATCAGCAGCAGATGGAGAGCATTGAAGAATATTGGTAAAGCTAAACAAATCACACATAAGTTCCACATCAGGCGACTTTGGGACGCAATTTAGAAATGCACAACATGGAGGACATCGTCAAGTTTATTACAAACCCATTTCCTCCTATTGACACAGAGACTATAGCTGTCACATTGCAGGATGTAATTTTCTTGCTAAATTGAGTGGACGTGGAAATAACTGAAGAGCAGTGACATTGACATTCAAGTCAGGTCAGAGGACTGCTACTGTTGGGGACAGTTCCTCTCCTCCTGTGCACTGAAGGTCAAAGCTTAGTTTGGCTCCACCTAACTCTGTGAGATGGCCTTTTCACAGATGAAATAATCAAAACAAAGCACCAAAGTACCTGTGAGCTCTGATGTTCAGTCACTGCCCTTGCATAACTTCTGTGAAGGTTTGGGTTGTAGTAGGGTTGTGGAGTAATTTCTAAACCATAGAACCCGCCCTTAATTTTAAGGTGAGCAGACAGTTAATCTTGGAAAAAGTTGGTGAGGACTGCGCAGGTTCATAGAGTCTCAAAGTAAGGCTGGAGAAAGAAATGTTGACTCTTTGGCGAGGTGGGGTTGTGTGTTGTCTTTTAATAAGAGAGTGTTTGCATCCCTATTTGCTTGTACACATGCATGTGTGGTTATGAAACCATGTGTATGTCTATTTCTGAATAGCATCTTTTTTTTGCCACCACATGTGAGCCTGGCAGTGTGTGTTTTCTTAGGTGTGTTTTCAGGAAGGAAGCTGTCAGACATCATAACTAACATCACCTACAATCCACACTCATATATGCAAACACACACACACATATACACGCACATGCACTCATGTACGTTGGCAGGTTAAAGCAGTTAGCTACTCAGAAAACAGAGAACTCATTCAGACACACTGCACCTGCTTTTGAAACGGCTTAACAAGCAATTACTCTGGCAGAGAGAAACCCGTGCTGGAGGACACACTTCCACAAAAGCAGCAAAACTCTATTCCAGGCAGACTATTGGGAAGCAGTCAGGATAGGTACTGATATTACTAGAGAAGTGAAATAGAGAAACAGAGCGTGGAACAGAGAGAGGATTAAATAGTGAACGAAATGGATCCTAAACATCTAATTATAACTGAGAGGCTGTGCTCTGGCACTTCAGCTGTGTGTGTGTGGTTATGTGTGTGTGTGCATGTAGGCTACAAACAAAGGATGCATCAGTTATTTATTCATTGAAGTAGGAATTAAAATTAGCAAATCCTGGAGTGTTACAGCAGGATCGAATAGGCCATACTTAGTTGCACTCAGAGATGATTGGTCATAAATATACATGAGTCAAGGCTATGGTTGATAGATAGATAGATAGATAGATAGATAGATAGATAGATAGATAGATAGATAGATAGATAGATAGATAGATAGATAGATAGATAGATAGATAGATAGATAGATAGATAGATAGATAGATAGATAGATAGATAGATAGATAGATAGATAGATAGACTTTTAAAAAAAAAAAGAAAATAATAATTTCTTTTTCTTAAACAACTCATTAGAAAATAGCCATCAGAGAGATAAATACTAAATATAATATTTATTAAATATATTTTGTAATTCTTTTCGTTAATATATTTTTTTTGTATTAATTTTGAAAATAACTAGAACACCTCACTTTTTTAATTTGTAATAGTGATTGCTCACTGGGTCAGAAAGATCCTAGGGGACAGAAGATAATTAGTATTAATATTAATATAAATTAACATAGCATAAGTACCAACTGCAATAGATACATAAATCAAATTATCATCCTTCATTTTTATTCAGATGTAATATATTTTTTTAATTATTTAATTGTACAAGTTTTTGCCTGTATTTTAATTTTATTTCCACTCTTGGTTTACTTACAGCAAGTAGCTGTTCTCAGATTGAGGGGTTCGATAATCCCAATGCTCATTATTTGTCAAGCAGCAGCACAGATAAACAAATTTAGTGGTTGGCTGGTGAACTCACTGGAACATTTGGCATCTAAAAGGGCAGAATATTTTGAGTGGGAACAGATGAAAACCAAGGGTTGAGGACTTCAGAATCTGTGCTCCTTATTACGCAAAAAATACAAATCCAATAAGAGACTCATGTTCATCCAAGTCTGCAGAGGAATTTCATAGTAAAGTAGAAATCTAGGATAAGAGAAAGCAAGCAAGTCCTGATCAAGTATGTCAAGAGCATGGTTGAGGTAAGGGAATATTCTAAAACAGGTTTTACTATTCCAGAAAAGTCCAAATTGTACTGACACCCTAAGAAAGCCTGTGTGTTTCTCTCATTAACATATTTTATAATTAACTGATTATTTACATACAAAATCTTAAAATCAATTCTGCCACTAGATAGAATCAATTGATATAACTAAATTATAAAAAAATAAGAAAATACCTTTTAAAATGTTAAAACTGCCTGAAATGCAATTTTAAAAAATGCTACTTCTGGGGAGAAATAATTTAGGACTCCCCCTATATAAAATTGCTAAAATCACACACATTAAATCAGGTACACATGATTTGAACATTACTCTGCATTTTTAAGGAGATTTTTTCTATTTAAACATCAGACATTAAGTTTAATTTGCTCCTTACAGCTGAAGTAAAAGGTAGCACCATGGTAAGCTCAAAAGAGCCATTGAGCCAAGAGCTTATGAGTTTGGTAAGGGATGTCAAGAGGTAGTGGAAGAATTCAAAATTATTCATCCCACTGTACAGGAAATTGTCTAGATGTGGAGGACACTGAAAACAACTTCCAAAAGAAGTCTCTAAACCCTAACATGTCATCACAGGACTTTTTAGGGTTTTGGATCTTCAAGATCTTGCCATGTGAATGTAAACATGCATGTGTGTACAATCAGTATGAGACAGAACATGTTTAACTTCCATGTTCTTGTTCTTGTTCTTCTTTGATTGCACATTTTTTTCATAACTATCTGCACCCTACTTGTGTGTTACTAAGAGCTGCTGTAACAAGTTAATGTCTCCATTGTGAGATCAATAAAGTTCATCTTATCTTATCTTATCTTATCTTATCTTATCTTATCTTATCTTATCTTATCTTATCTTATCTTATCTTATCTTATCTTATCTTATCTAATGGTCTTTGAATAGATGAGTTTTTGCTACTGAATTATTTTTACACCAGAACAGAGGACAGTTTGGTGTAAAACAAATACAGCATTTCAGGAAAGAACCTCATACCAACTGTAAAGCACAGTTCTGGAAGTGCCATGGTTTGTGGATACTTTGCTGCAGAAGGTCCTGGTCCGCTCGCCATCATAGAATTAAATCTCACTTATTTTAGAGCATGCTTAAGCAAAATGTGACCATTTGTAAAACATTTAAAGATGAATCAGAACAGAAACCTGTAAAATGAAAATATCCCAAAACATACAAGTAAATCCAACAAGGACTGGTTGAACAGTAATCAAGGGAATGTTCTGGAATGGCTTGGTCAAATTCAAGGGATGCTGCGGAGTGACTTCAAACAGGCTTTACATACAAACAACCATTGCGGAGTGGGGCAAACCTTTCTCAGACCAGTATTCTAGACTGTAGATGACAACAAGCACATAAGTTATTTCAGACAGAGATGTAACAGAATATGGATTATGGTGATATTTTTGATTGATGAGTAAACCCAAGGAATTTTTGTTGTTCACCTGCAATTAAATCCCATTCTTTTTCAGAGATAACTAGATTAAACATCAATATATTAACAATTCGATGCAAAAAACTGAATATTTACAAACAGTTGAGCATAGTTCTGAAAATGTACATACTGTACATCTTTCATGGAGGCATGAAGAATTAAAAAAATATGTTTTGAAATTAGTTTCAAAAAGGTTTTTTTAATGTTTTAGGGCACTGATTTGCGCAATTCTATGATTGAGCTTGTCTAAGTTATTAAGATGATTTACAGAGGAATGCAAGTATTGCCATGTAAACACAGTGTAAACACTACCAATATGAAGTTTTCAAAACCTCGTACTTGTACTCGTTGTCTTCCGCTTATCCGGAACCGGGCCGCGGGGGCAGCAGACTCAGCAGAGACACCCAGACGTCCCTCTCCCCAGACACCTCCTCCAGCTCCTCCGGGGGGAGCCCAAGGCGTTCCCAGGCCAGCCAAGAGACATAGTCCCTCCAGCGTATCCTGGGCCGTCCCCTGGGCCTCCTCCCGGTGGGACGTGCCTGGAACACCTCCTGAGGAAGGCTTTCAGGAGGCATCCGGTATAGATGCCCGAGCCACCTCAACTGGCTCCTCTCGATGTGGAGGAGCAGCGGCTCTACTCCGAGCCCCTCCCGAATGGCCAAGCTCCTCACCCTATCTCTAAGGGAGTGCCCGGCCACCCTACGAAGGAAGCTCATTTCAGCCGCTTGTATCCGGGATCTCGTTCTTTCGGTCATGACCCAAAGTTCATGGCCAAAGGTGAGGGTAGGAACGTAGACCGACCGGTAAATTGAGAGCTTCGCTTTTCGGCTCAGCCCTCTCTTCACCACAATGGACCGGCAAAGCGCCCCCATAACTCCTCCACTTGAGGCAGGAACTCCCCTCCAACCTGAAGAGGACAAGCCACCCTTTTCCGGTTGAGTACCATGGCCTCTGACTTGGAGGAGCTGATCTTCATCCCAGCCGCTTCACACTCTGCTGCGAACCGCCCCAGCGCATGCTGTAGGTCTTGGCTAGAGGGGGCCAGCAGGACCACGTCATCTGCAAAAAGAAGAGACGAAATCCACTGGTCCCCAAACCAGACCCCCTCCGGCCCTTGGCTGGGTCTAGAAATCCTGTCCATAAAAGTTATGAACAGGACCGGTGACAAAGTGCAGCCCTGCCGGAGTCCAACATGCACTGGGAACAGGTCCGACTTAGTGCCGGCAATGTGGACCAAACTCCTGCTCCGCTCGTACAGGGACCGAATGGCCCCTAATAAAGGGCCCCCGATTCCATACTCCTGGAGCACCCCCCACAAGGCATCACGAGGGACACAGTCGAATGCCTTCTCCAGGTCCACAAAACACATGTGAACCGGTTGGGCAAACTCCCATGAGCCCTCGAGTACCCTGTAGAGGGTATAGAGCTGGTCCAGTGTTCCACGGCCGGGACGAAAACCACACTGCTCCTCCTGAAGCCGAGGTTCGACTATCGGCCGGACTCTCCTCTCCAATACCCTGGTGTAGGCCTTACCAGGGAGGCTGAGGAGTGTGATCCCCCTGTAGTTGGAACACACTCTCCGGTCACCCTTCTTATGAAGGGGGACCACCACCCCAGTCTGCCAGTCCAGAGGCACTGTCCCCGACCGCCATGCAATGTTGAAGAGGCGTGTCAACCATGACAGCCCCACAACATCCAGAGATTTGAGGTACTCAGGGCGGATCTCATCCACCCCCGAAGCCTTGCCACCGCAGAGCTTTTTAACCACCTCGGTGACTTCAGCCTGGGTGATGAATGAGTCCAACCCCAAGTCCCCAGCCTCTGTTTCCACCAGGGAATGCGTGATGGCAGGATTGAGGAGATCCTCCAAGTACTCCTTCCACCGCCCGATAAAGTCCCCAGTCGAGGTCAGCAGCCTCCCACCCCCACTATAAACAGTGTTGGCAAAGCACTGCTTCCCCCTCCTGAGGCGCCGGACGGTTTGCCAGAATCGCTTCGAGGCCGACCGGTAGTCCTTCTCCATGGCCTCACCGAACTCCTCCCAGGCCCGAGTTTTTGCCTCTCCCACAGCTCGGGCCGCAGCACGCTTGGCCTCACGGTACACGTCAGCGGCCTCAGGAGTCCCACAAGCCAACCACAGCCGATAGGACTCTTTCTTCAGCTTGACGGCATCCCTTACTGCCGGTGTCCACCACCGGGTTCTGGGATTGCCACCGCGACAAGCACCGCAGACCTTACGGCCACAGCTACGGGCAGCAGCATCGACAAAAGATGCGGAGAACATGGTCCACTCGGACTCTATGTCTCCAACATCCCCCGGAATCTGGTCAAAGCTCTCCCGGAGGTGGGAGTTGAATACATCCCTGGCCAAGGGCTCCGCCAGGCGTTCCCAGCAGACCCTCACTATGCGCTTGGGCCTGCCAAGTCTGTCCGGCTTTCTCCTCCTCCAGCGGATCCAACTCACCACCAGGTGGTGATCAGTGGACAGCTCTGCCCCTCTCTTCACCCGAGTGTCCAAAACATGCGGCCAAAGGTCTGATGATACGACAACAAAGTCGATCATTGACCTCCTGCCTAGGGTGTCCACACCCTTATGCTTGAACATGGTGATCATTATGGACAATCCGTGACTAGCACAGAAGTCCAATAACAAAACACCACTCGGATTCAGATCGGGGAGGCCATTCCTCCCGATCACGCCTCTCCAGGTGTCACTGTCGTTTCCCACGTGGGCGTTGAAGTCCCCCAGCAGAATAATGGAGTCCCCGGGAGGGGGACTATCCAGCACCCCCGACAGGGACACCAAGAAGGCCGGGTACTCCGCACTACCACTCGGCCCGTAGGCCGAAACGACAGTCAGAGACCTATCCCCGACCCGAAGGCGCAGGGATGCGACCCTCTCATCCACCGGGGTAAACCCCAACACAAGACGGCTGAGCTGGGGGCAACAAGCAAACCCACCCCAGCCCGCCACCTCTCCCCGTGGGCCACTCCAGAGTAGAAGAGAGTCCAGCCCCTCTCAAGGAGATGGGTTCCAGAGCCCACGCTGTGCGTGGAGGCGAGCCCGACTATTTCTAGTCGATATCTCTTGACCTCCCGCACAAGCTCAGGCTCCTTCCCCCCCAGCGAGGTAACATTCCACATCCCTAGAGCCTAAGCATCCGGGGATCGGGCCGCTGAGGTCTCCACCTTCGTCCGTAGGTCTCCACCTTCGTCCGTAGGTTTTCAAAACCTACGGAAAGAAAAAATAAGATTGATTTTGGTGGTCACTTCAACCACTTCAAACAATATATTGCCAAAAATATTTGCTTACCCCACCAAATTATTGGGTCGTTTTATGGCAACAAGTGTATAAAATAAGCACTGAGGCATTTCCAGAAAAATTTGGGAAAGAATGTGTCGCCTTCATAAGCTCAGTGATGCCACGATAGGACGCAATCTGCGCAAAAAGTCCAATTGTAATATGTCGTTGATACAAAATATTACACTGTCACATGTGGCATCACAACGAAGTGGAAGTGATCGGAAACAACAGCAACTGAGCCATGAAGTCGTAGGCAACTTAAAATCAAAGGAGGAAAGTTTCTGCAGAGTCAACAGCTACAGACCTCAAACCTTTGTCTCATCAATCAATCAATCAATCAATCAATCAATTATTTATTTATAAAGCCCGTTCACAGCCAATTAAGGCTAGGTATGTTATGATTCTGGCCCGTCTGCCTGCTCTGCTCTCACTCATGCAATTAACTCATCTGCTTCACCTGTCTGCTGCTGCGCAATCACCGTCATGCCACACACCTGTGGAGCTGCAGTTATATACAGCCCTCTGACAGGCAGACGGTGCCAGATTTTCGAAAACATTTGTGAATAGTTATCCAGCGTTCCTTCCTGACTGATCTCGTTCCATGACCTTGCCTTGCCTTACGGATTATTCCCTCTTGCTTGCTCCTTGTCTGACGGATTGGATTTTGATTTCTGGATTTTTTTGGTTTTCTGCCTCTGGTTTATGTCTCTGCCTACCCCTTGTCTGACGCCTCTAGCCCTGGAATTCAACCCTGTTTCTGTCCCCTGATTTACGTCTCAGCCTAGCCACTGGTTTATTCAGCCTGAGTTCGCCTGGCTCTCTTGTCTGCCTGGATTTATTGTCAAGAGGACAATCACAGCTCTCTGTTTTCCTGTCACAGCGTCCGGGGTTCCCCGGAGGTTTTGGATCAGTCGGCAATCCGACTTCAGTCTTTGACGCTTCCTCATTAACTTGTCTGGATCCCCCTTCCTCCTCTGTTTCTGTGCCTCATCACCAGACTGAGAAGGTTAGTGGTTTTTTAACTCCTTGCAGATCCTGAGTTTTATTCAGCCATAACTAGTCTCTCTGTTCTCAGTGGTTCCTGGAAGCTGACTGCTGTTCTCCTGCTCTCTAATCCTGAGTTTCTGAATAAACTTTTTACTTATCACTTTGTGTTTGGTAAAATTTGGTTCTCTATCTCTGGTCGTGATAGAAAAAATCTGGCCCAAAAGATGGACCCATCGCCAGCAAAGCAGCGGCGCACTAATGTTGATCAAGCTATTCCCGTCTTGATTCCGGCTTGGGGAAATGATTTCTATACTGCGATCCATGACTCCTGCTTCCACCCGCGTTCCTCACAGCCTGTTTTCCCCCAGAGTTCCTGATCTTTCCGCTGTGGTAAGAGAACCCTAATCCCCATCCTGAACTGTTTAGGGGAGATCCTGACCAGTGCCGTGTTTTTCTTACTCAATGTGAGTTTTCATTTTGAGCTTCAGCCTTCTTTTTTTCCCCTTTGAGCGCTTTAAGGTGGCGTTTGTTATTTCCCGCTCTCTGGAAAGGCTAAGCAATGGGGAATGCTGAGTGGCCAAAATGGTTCGATCCTGTGTCTTCTTATTCTGCTTTTTTCAAAGAGCTCATCAGGGTTTTTTGATCCAGTTCTTCGTAGTCCGTGAAGCTGCCAGAGGTTTACTCTCCATTAAACAGGGAGAGAGAAGTGTTACATCTTATATCATTGACTTTCATTTACTGGCAGCAGACAGTCTTTGAATGGGCATGCTAAATGGATGCTTTCATGCAAGGTCTGAATGAGAACATCAAGGATGAATGGCTACCCCGGGACTACCCTGCCTCCTTCCCCAACTTGAGGACCTGGCAACCCGCATCGATTTGCGGCTCACAGAAAGGAGGGGGGGTAGAGGCTTCATAGGGGGGTTAAATCCTCTTCAGCTCACAGTCCTGTTCCCCACCTAGAAACCAAGGGTCTTCCACCCCCTTCTGATCACCGTTTGGACCCGGAGACCAGGGCAGTTGGATCGTTTAAAGTTTTCTGGGGGGAAGCGAGATCGACGAAGGAAGAATAACTTGTGTTTTATTGTGGGGCGGGGTCATTTTGCTTTCAAGTGTCCTTTAAAAGCCCAGGCTCAGTAGAGGTGAGGAGAACTCTACTGAGCCGAAGTCAACTGGTTGTCTCCTCATGCTCATTTCCTGCAACCATTCAAGTGTCTTCTACTTCTCATCAGGTGTCAGTTTTTCATTGACTCAGGGGGGACACTGATTTTTAGGATGAGTCGTTCCCAGGGACCATGACATCAAGCTCCTTCCCACGTCTGACACCCGAATATCCTGGCATTGGATGTTCATAGTATCAACAGTTCATACTACAAGACGGAGGTAATAAAACTCACACTGGGGGCAATCATCAGGACGAGGTCACATTCAGGATCATCAACTCTCCTAAACTACCCATTTTTTTTAGGGGCCTCCTGGTTAAAAAAGCACCCCCCATATTGATTGGCAAGCAAAGAGATTTTGGGCTGGGCTAAGTCCTGCTCGGCCCAACTTTGTCTGTCTTCTGCCTCTAGAGATTTTTTTTCCGGAGAATGACATTGAGGAGACATATCTTGATCTGTCTAAGGTACCACCCGAATATCATGCACTTAAGGGGGGTTTTCAAAAAGTCCAGGGCTAAGGCCCCCCCCTCATAGACCCTATGACTGTGGCATTGAGCTCCTACCAGGCACTTCTCCCCATGGGGGCGATTGTTTTTATTGTCAGGACCAGAGAACCAAGCCATGGGAAAGTATTTGATGAGTCACTAAAAGCTGGTGTTATCAGACCTTCTTCTTCTCCAAGGGGCAGGCTTCTTTTTTGGGGGGAAGAAGGAGGTTCCTTGAGACCATGTATCGACTACAGGGGTTTAAACGACATCACCGTCAAGAACCGATACCCTCTACCACTTATGAACACTGCTTCGACAGATTCAGGGCGCCAAAAGATCTTCTCTAAGTTGGATTTGAGAAACGCTTACCACCTTGTTCGTATCAAGGAGGGGATGAATGGAAAGGGGCTTTTTAACACTCCCACTGGTCACTACGAGTACTGTGTAATGCTTTTGGGTTTTAACCAATGCCCCCTGCATTTTTTCAGGCATTGGTGAATGATGTCCTGAGGGACTGGGGGAAAGTTTGTTTTTGTATACCTTGATGACATTCTGATTTATTCCCAGGATCTGGAAACCCCCACAAAATCATGTCCGGGCTGTCCTCCTCCGTCTCTTAAAAATCACTTTTTTGTCAAAGCGAAAAGTGTGAGTTTTTACCACTACCACCTCATTCCTTGGATTCATCATTTCTCCAGACCAAGTCATAGTGGACCCCCCCAAGTCAAGGAGTCTTGAATGGCCTCCTCCTACCGACCGCAAACAGCTTCAAAGGTTTCTGGGGGGTTTGCTAATTTTTACAGACGGTTCATCAGGAATTTTGCCTCGTAGCGCCCCTCTTAATGCTCTCACATCATCTAAAACAAGGGTTGTTTGGAATGAGACAGCTGAAAGTGCTTTTTGTCAAGCTCAAAGGATTATTTACGTCTGCTCCTGTTCTACGTCCCCTAACTCCGATAAACAGTTCATTTTGGAGGGGGAGCCTCAAACAGGGGGTTTGGAGCTGTCCTAAGCCAAAAAAATTCTGATGACCGTATTCACCCCTGTGCCTTTTTTTTAGGACGTTGTCCCAAGCAGAGCGCAATTATGATTGGGGGGAGAACTGTTGGCAGTCAAGTTGGCTTCCGAGGAGTGGAGGCATTGGTAGAGGGGGCTAAAGGACCGTTTCTTGTATGGACAGATCATAAGAACCTGGAGTACCTGAGATCAGCGAAGCGCCTTTAATCCCAGGCAGGGGAAGGTGGGCTTTTTTTTTTTGGAAGATTCAACTCTCTTTTTCTTTCAGACCTGGAGTCAAAAATGGCAAACCAAAACCCTGTCCAGAATACAGGAACCCTCCGAGTCACAGACCTCTGGGGAGGATGAGTTTATTCTTCCGAATCAGTGAGACTTTCTGTCACCATGTTGGAGTTGGGGGAGAGGTTAGAGATGCCACCAAAGACCCCCCCTATTCCAGCTTCATGCCCACCTGACGGTTTTTGTTCCCGGAGCGCCTCGTACCCAAGGTACTGAATTCATGCCATAATTCACGTCTGTTCTGTCATCCTGGTATCAGCGGGGTTGCAGATGGTCCAAACTCAGTTTTTTGGTGGCCCTCTTTGTCAAAAATTCACAGATTACGTCACGGCCTGTACTCAATGTTCCAAGCCAAGTCTTCTCATCCCCCCTGCTGGACTCTTACATCCCCTGCCCCTTCCTCCTCGTCCCTGGTCACACATAGCCATGGACTTCGTCACAGGTTTGCCAGTTTCTAATGGCTTCCACTTCTGTTAACTATCATCGACAGATTTTCTAAGATGGTTCACCTAGTCCCTCTCAAGAAGTTGCCCTCAGCCAAGGGGAAGGGGGGACATTCTGGCACGTGAGGTTTTTTCGCCTTCACGGCATGCCCACAGATTTGTCTCAGACAGAGGGCCCCAGTTTGTGTCACGTTTCTGGAAAGAAGTTTTGTTCCCTTCTGGGATTACTGTTAGTTTGTCCTCAGGATTTCACCCCACAGTCGGATGGACAGACAGAGAGGGGCCAACAGGAGGGGGAGACCAAACTTTGCCCACTATGTGAGTCCGACGCAACAAATGGTCCCCCAAAATTTACCCGGGTTGAATATGCTGTCAACACCCTCCCGGCTAGTGCCAGGGGTTATCCCCCTTTCCAAGTTGTGTTGGTTTCAGCCACCCTTGTTCACAGTCCAGGGGGGAAAAGAGGCTGAGGTTCCCTTCTGCTGGGGCCGCGGCCCCCAAGATGTCAGCGCATCTGGAGGAAGGCAAGAAAGTCTATGATCAGAATGTCGGGGTGCAGGCACGCACACAAAAACTCGGGAAATCCTGCTCCAAGCTACAAGGTGGGACAGAAGGTTTGGCTATCCACCAAGGACCTACCGCTTTGTTGACTCCCGTAAGCTGGCACCCCTTTCGTTTTGTGGGACCCCTTTCCCATATCCAAGATCATCAATCCTGTGGCTGTTCGTTTTCGTCTGCCTCGTGCCATGAGAGTTCACCCTACCTTCCACGTGTCCCCGGATCAAGCCCTATGTGGTGTCCCCTCCGGGGGCCCCCCTCCGGGCCCCCCCCCACCCGCCCGGCTTCTTGCTGATGGGGGCCCAGTCTACACTGTCCGGCGCATCATCCGGTCCCAGACGGCAGGGACATGGCATATGTTACCTGGTGGACTGGGAGGGCTATGGTCCTGAGGGGAGGGCCTGGATTCCCCGGCACGATTCATAGTGGCAAAAACCCTCACCCCGGGAGTTCCATCGCCTCCATCCTGATCAGCCCGCGGTCCGTCCGGAGCCGGACCTTGAGGGGGGGTACTGTTATGATTCTGGCCCGTCTGCCCGCTTCTCTCACTCATGCAATTAACTCATCTGCTCCACCTGTCTGCTGCTGCGCTGCTGCGCAATCACCGTCATGCCCACACCCCGGGAGCTGCAGTTATATACAGCCCTCTGACAGGCAGACGGTGCCAGATTTTCGAAAACATTTTGGAGTAGTTATCCAGCTTCCTTTCCTGACTGATCTCGTTCCATGACCTTGCCTTGCCTTACGGATTATTCCCTCTTGCTTGCTCCTTGTCTGAAGGATTGGATTTGGGTTTCGACTCTTTTTTGCCTCTGTTTATGTCTCTGCCTGCCCCCTTGTCTGACGCCTCTAGCCCTGGAATTCGACCCTGTTTCTGTCCCTGGATTTACGTCTCAGCCTACCCCTGGTTTATTACCCTGAGTTCGCCTGGCTCTCTTTTTGCCTGGATTTTTTGTCAAGAGGACAATCACAGCTCTCTGTGTTCCTGTCACAGCGTCAGCTGGTTCCCCGGAGGATTTGGATCAGTCGGCAATCCGACTTCGTCTGTTGGGGCGCTCCTCATTAACTGTCTGGATCTTTTCCTCCTCTGGATTCTGTGCCTCATCACCAGACTGAGAAAGGGTTAGTGGCTTTATCTAACTCCTTGCAGATCCTGAGTTTTTATTCAGCCACTAACTAGTCTCTCTGTTCTCAGTGGTTTCCGGAAGAACACTGCTGTTCTTCTGCTCTCTGATCCTGAGTTTCTGAATAAAACCTTTTTACTTATCACTTTGTGTTTGGCTGAATTTGGGTTCTCTGTCTCTGGTCGTGATAAGGTAAAGGTACAGAGATAAACAAAACATAGCATAGAACCATAAGAACAGGCAAAGATTAAAATTAGGAATAGAATGTTGTGGAGCTACTTGCTATTAAAAGCCAGACTGAATAAATGAGTTGAGAATTTAAAAAGACTTAGATCAGTAGTGGAGCACAGATCCAGAGGGAGCTGGTTTCAGAGTCTGGGTGCTGCTGCTGAGAAAGTCCAATCACCCTAACATTTTGACCTGGTTTTGCATATATTTAATGAAAACTGATTCGAAGACTTCAAAGACCTGCGAGGCACAGAAAAGCTTAGCAATTCAGACAAATAAGGTGGGGCCAGGGCATTAAGTGCTTTAAAAACAAAGAATAAAAGGTTTAAAAATTTTCAAAAGCAGACGGGAAGCCAATGTAAGGAGCATAGAACCAGGGTGATGTGTTCACATTTGGAGGTGTCGGT
Organism: Crenichthys baileyi; assembly: GCA_036173005.1. NCBI lineage: Eukaryota > Metazoa > Chordata > Actinopteri > Cyprinodontiformes > Goodeidae > Crenichthys > Crenichthys baileyi. The sequence goes on from JAHHUM010001249.1 coordinate 226,387, forward strand.
CAGAAGACGGGCAGCTATATTTTGGAGAAACTGAAGGCATTTGAGAGAATTGACTGAGAGAGAGTGAAATAAAGGGCATTGCAATAATCAATTCTGCAGCTGATAATATACAATTGATTCTATCTAGTGGCAAAATACATTCAGTCTTTTCTGAATTTAAAAGCAGGACATTTTGGTTAAGCCACTATTTGACAGCAGTGTTGCAGTTAAGGAGGGAGTGACAAATATTACTGTGACCTAGCTTCAAGGATAGGTAAATCTGTAAAAGCATCTGTAAAAGGAAAATTTCATGCTCCTAACTTTGTTGGAACAGTTTGGGGATGGCCTCCTTTCCTGTTCCAACATGACTGTGCGCCATTGTACAAAGCAAGATCCATGGATGAGCGTGTTTGGTGTGGAAGAACTTGACTGGCCTGCACCTGTCCTGGTCTCAACTGAAAAGAACACATTTCTAGAAGGAATTTAATGAGTTCTACAATTTTTCATTTCAGTACTAAAATTAATTATAAAGTCCTCTTTAGGTGACATTGATCATTATGATTCTGTTGTTGTTATAATCCTGATCAAACTGATGCTGGATAAATAAAGGAATCTCTGGCGCTTATTAGCATTCTAGTCCTCTTAACAGGCTTGGCTTATCTTGTCTCCCTGTGTCATTACGTTCACCAGCTCCACTTTGTCATTTAACAAGTTTCAGGTCAGCGGACTCCAAGCAGGCTTTCAACACAGCACACACATTCAAATTACATACGAGAAATGAGATGAATGATAACAGGCAACAGATGCTGTGCTCAGAGACACAGCAAACAGAAAGTATTAATATCTGTGTGTGTGTTTGCGCATTTTAAAGGTGCTGCAAAGAGCTCCATTAATTATGCTTTTCAGCAATCTATTCCTCCCATGAATGAACATGTGTATGTGCCTATGTGCTTAGGGGATTTTATCACGGATAAGCATGTTTGTGTGTTGGTGGGATGAAAATGAATCATTGCTGTAGCATGAATCATTACCAAAGTCTGCCATTACTGCTGCTTCATGGACTGAACTTTTTAAAACTGAATTAGAGAAAATGGATTATAGCCTCTCTTGAGGGGGCTAATCTGAAAGCTCCTTTTTTTCAGTTTTTCGCCACATTTCCTTTTATTATGTTCAACAGGAGTTATGTAAACACAGACAGATGTGTCTTCCACTTTCACCAAAGCTGCCGCTAACTACTATAAAATAGATAGAATAAAAGGGAGTTGTTTGTAGGATCAGAAGGTGTGACTGCTCTTAAAAACCAACGCATCTGGTTTCAGAAAAGAATTAATCCTCTTAATTTAGTGTTTCCACCAGACTTTGTGTGGTGTTAAGCAAAGCTGACAAAGTAACATTCCCCTCTTTCAGTGCAAACAAATAAATTCAAATGTGTTAATCAAAGTAAATTGCCATTTTATGTAAAAAAAACAAAAAACTATTTGGGCAGTTACATATTTCTACTATTTTTACTTGTTAATCAAACGTAAATGTTTCGGATCATGAACAAATTTTAATATCAGACATGAAAAACCTTTAGTAAACACAAAAAGCCATTTTCAAATGATGATTTCATTTATTAAGGAAACAAAAACTATACAAACCAAAATGGGCCTATTTGAAAAGTAATTGCACCACTAATCTTTGCAGCAATGGTTCAATGCAGTCACATTGGAATGTTTTTGAGAATGAACGACCTGTTCAGATCCAGCCACAGCATCTTAATCAGATTGAAGTCTTTGATAATGCCACATTAAACTATTTTCTTTCCTTTTTTAGCTATTAAGAGGTAGTGTTACTAATGAGATGGATGGATGGATGGATGGATGGATGGATGGATGGATGTTGCTTGTTAGCACAAATAGTGAAGACGACTTCCTGAAGTTCAAATTTACAGTTAATGGCTTTGTATGGTAGTTCAGTGATTATTTCAGAAACTGATAATCTTCCTGGATTTTCACACGCAACCATCTCCTGGGTTTACAATGAATGGTCTGAAATAGAGACAAAATACAGTCAGCATGCAACAAAGCAGGAAGACTAAATGAGGATGATAAAAAGGCAACAAAAGTTAAAATAACCACTTGTTAGAACCAAGGTATGTGGAGTACCATCTCTGAACATGCAGCATGTTGAACCTTTAAGTAGATGTGCTACAGCAGCAGAAGATGACACTGGGTGCTACTGCTATCAGGTAAGAAAAAAATTGGACAATAAGAGATTGAAAAAATATTGCCTGGTGTGACGAAACTCAACTTGAGCTGCAACATACAGATTGTAGGGTCAGAGTTTGGTATAAACAACATAAAAGCATGAATCCATCCCATGGCACATCAACAGTTTTGGCTGGTGGTGGTAGCGTGATGGTCTGGGGGATACATTTTTGGGGAACTAGCCTATCTCTTTATGACCACAGTGTACCTATCTTCTAATGGCTACTTTCATCAGGATAATGAACCATGCCACAGCGCTCAGATCAACTCAAACTGGTTTTTTGAACATAGCAATGGGTTCACTGCTGTTTAATGGTGTCCACCGTCACCAGGTCTTAATACAATAGACCACTTTTGGGATGTGGTGGGACAGGACTTTCTATCATGGATGTACAGGTAATAAATCTGTAGCAACTGTGCGATGCTATTACATCAATACTGAGCAAAATCTCTAAGAACTGTTTTAGACACCTCATTTTACTTGCAAGATATGCCCATAAATGGACGGTGACTGTATTACTTATACTATATTACTATAAACTATGATATTTTTGGTCTTTGTAGTTTTACTGGGCCTTCCTCCACAGTTTTTGTCTCCTGAGGTCCAGCCTTTTCTCCCAGTGGAATCATTGAACATTTAGAAGCCACTGGTGGAAGAAACATTTTTATCCTAAAAAGGACTTCAAAGCTTTTTTCTGCTAAAAGCAAGCCAGGGCACTTATGTCTGGTTCCTGACAGCAGAGTGACAGTGATCAGATGATTTCAGTCCCACTTTACAACATAACAGATGCCTGTCTTCTTGCAGACGTTTTGGAAAAGTAAAAATGGATTGTACATACTGTCATTTTACCTAATGAGGATTTACTTGGATGCTGTTCCAACTGTCAAGGCCTTCAAAATGTGCTGACTTGTAGATGCATTCAGGTGTCTTTTTCTGATTCTAGGCTGTTTTTACTTGCACTGGGATCAATAAAATCTTGTGAAGGGAATTATTTGTGGATAAATTATACAATGGGGCAGGGAATTAAGTGTGGAAAATACACAGGTTTCATGGATGGATGGATGGATGGATGGACGGACGGACGGACAGCCAGATGGGACAGATAATATTTCTTCCTACTTTTCCATACTTTTTTCTTATTTTACATTTATCCAGAAGTTGTTAGATTATAATAAAATAGTTTTGGTATTGTTATCACTTTTCTGGAGAGCTACTGTTCTACAACTTTTAGATGTGTCCCTGCTCCAACACACCTGAATGTATCAATTGAGTGGATCAGGACCAGCACTTGGTGAGATGCTGAGGAGGTAGTTCTGCCATCTGACATAACAGTGGCTCGTGAGGTCTGGAGTTGGGGACCCCTGACTTATTTTTTGTTAAGTCTCAATTATAATTCCCTGAAACAGGGTTTTGACAAATAAACAGGATTTAAACTAGGAATGGAAAAATTGACATTTTGGATGCCCTGGATTTGCAAGAAACTGTACAGTCTTTTACCAGACAGAAACTGTTTCTTGATGACTCTCTTTATTAATACACCAATGTTCATTGGTCACACACAATAATGCATTAATTTACAATCCAACGTCCGGTAACCCTCACATGTCAAGTCCTGAGCTTTCACTAATGGAGACAGGATCCTTTACAGAGGCAAAGAACTTCCCATGAGGATAAACATGTCCTCCGTGTGTGTCTGCATGGCCCCCATGTTTGTGTCCAAGCAAAGCGGGACTGTCAAATCTCCTTTTTAATAAGTTTTTAAAATTCCTCTTTTTTTCATCAAACCTCAACGCTGGGGTTCCTCCCCCCACACCACACACACCACCCACCACCCAAACCCACAAGACCACGTTGGTGTTCCTCATTATTTACTTCAACTGGAAGAACACGCCAGCCGGACAAGTGACTGAGCAGATATGTGCATTCGTGTTTATGTGTCTCCTTCTCAGAGAAATATGTTTGGTAATCTGACAGTGGAATTCAATTATGTCATCATAGGAACATGGATTAGGTTAAGGGATGTTTAAAAATGGTCAATTAGTGTTATTACCACAACATATGTGGGCTGAAAACAAGGCAGAAGGAAAGGCATGCAGAGGGAGAAGCAGAGATTCAAGAGTGGAAAAGATGGAAATAAAAAAAACTAGGAGATTTAGAGAGATCCAATCTGATCTTTCACCCACTGAAGGTAAAGATGTAAATATGTTTGAAGAGATCAAAGCTGAAAAATATGATTGCTTGGAGGCCAACATCAGCAGCTCACTGGCGAGAAGCCTTGGTCTATAACAAACAACTTGAGACAGATCGAGCAACATGCAAAGATAAAAAAAAAGACAAGAAGGGAGACAGAAATGAAAAGAAGACTTCAAAGAATCCTTTTATGAAATCTGTTTAGAATTTTAAATCAGCAGTCCAGATCCACCACAACAAAAGATGAAACGATAATCCGATAATCGTTGCATTGTTTCACAGAGACTAAATGTTTCTGAATACATCTCTGTGTTTATGCGAGTGAATTATGCTTAAAGCATGATAAAATGTTTCATTTTGATTTAGGCAGATTTGTTTTTGTTTCTTTCACTTGTTTTGGTTGGACCATTTTCTCGTTACAGGGGGCATCTGGACATGTGCGTGTTGCAGGCAGAGAACCATAGTTAATGGAAAAAGAGCAATTGTTTGCATGTGTGTTCATGTATACTGTACGTTGATGTATAAACTTCTATATACAGTATGTACTGTACAATCTGATTTTAATTTGCTCATACAATTATGTTTGAAATGATCTTTGAGCTGAGGATGTAAACTTAGGTATTTTAGAGTTGTCTACAAGTTTCTAATTTGCATAACCAATTTGGCAAAATATTACAAAGAAACCAGGTTGGGTACAAAGATTTTTTTTGACATAAAACAAAAAATAGACTTTAAACAAATATTCAGATCTCAAAATAACCTTAGGCTGCGTATCTTTATTGAAATAAATGTCATATTCGATTGAGAAACACCCAGTGTAATATAAATATGACTGAATGTAATGCCATGTACAGTTGAAAGCAGATTTCTAGAGTACAAAAAGTTACATTACCTATTTATCTCTTGCTTTTCTTACTTTTTAGGTCAGTTAGGATTACCAAAATGAAGTTTGAAAAGGGCCAGAACAATTAGAAAGAAAAATATGTATTACTCTCTTGAACAACAGAAGCTTCCATACATTTCCTTACTACTTTTTTTACTGTGTGAATTAAGTTAAACATTTTAGGTATTTTCCTGCAAGCCTCCCACAATAGTTTGCTGGAGTTCTTCAGACAGAACCACTGTAACTGAGTCAGGTTTGTAGCCAGCCTTTCCCCCACAAACATTTTCAGCTCTGCTTGTTTTAATCCATATTTAATCCACTGAGACCATTTGTTTGCAAGTGAGAATGCTGGTCCTGAAGCTGTGTGAATAATCCACACAAAAGCACCTTTTCCACCGAAAATCCTGAGATGTAAATACATGAGATTTTTTTTCCCAGGTTAAACGGAATCCTGGGTAATTTGTGTGCTTCCTGGTTCCATTACTCTGAAAAGCCGCAGAAAATGTATTTAAATCAGCCTAATTACATACGGAGAAGTTGTAAAGAAAACTGCACTATACCTTCAGCCCAACAGGTGGCGATGATAAGAAACCAAAGGCCAAAGTGGTAGTGGCTGAAAGTCCCTGTAATGGAAAATGGGCTAAATGGCCCCTAATGGCTAAATGGCTAAAAAAAAGAAGAGTATACTAACTCTTCTTTCAAGAGTTCAATACTAGCACTAGTAGTAGTCATCATTTTTCATTGTCACACATTCAGTCTCTCACTGTTTTCAGAAATGGAAAACCTACTTTAAAAACTTAAAAAAAATGGCATCTGCTTTATGAACAAATCTGCAACTGGTCAATCACAGTCTACAGAACGAAAACATTATATGCCCTACATTAGTGGTTAGTAGCACACAAATGAATGGGTGACATGCTTGATATAGGCCATTATGTCATTGTTTCTTAAACATTTCATATGTTAGGCAAAACACTTGAAAAGGCATTTGTAACAATTTATGTTTTTTTTCCTTGGCATCATTTGTATTTGGAGGAAAGTTGCAATGAAACAGGAAAGTTTGTTTTGACAAAAATCTGTATTAAAGTGGACAGGTTTAAAAAACAAAACAACATACTCATCCTAAGTAAAGCTTTATGTAAAAAGAAAAGTTCAATGTTAATTTAACTATATGTAAAACACAAATAAACCGGTTAAATATTACCTCTTTCTTCAAAATGAAAGAGAAATCTGTTATTTCTGCTGTCTTTTCAGCTCAGACATGAATGCTCTGTATTACATGGTCGTTTTTCTTGGTCAGGTTACTTGCCAGCATTGTTGCACATTTCTGATTTCTGTGTCTGCTTATACGCAAAAATCTGCACCATTCTGCTTGGGTCCCCCTTTAGTCATTTTTTAGAAAAGATTAAAAAAATGACAAAACAAATTAGACAGAAATAAGACACACAAGAAAATTCCCCTGATCAACACAAGTAATGATTAACTAATTACATACATTAATGCACAGCTGATTCAAAAATATTGTGCATGCTTATCCTCATAATATGGGAAAATAAAATTTAAAATGTATAAAATGATACCAGGTTTTAAAAAATGCGACAAGCCCTAAAAATCAGAATCTTTACATTTATTCCAAAGCAGGCCAGTAGACGATGGGCAATGAGGCTAAAACAACTATGGCAGCTCAGTTCTCTACAGTGTTTCGTAGATTAATGGATTTTTGGCAGAGGCAGGTGAAGAGGCTGTGGCACTAGTTGTTTTAGTTTGTTTATTCTTACTCTTGGGGTTAACATGGTGGTGGGGCAGGGTTGTATTAGAAAGACTGGGAATGACACAAAAAGCTGAAAAAAGAGGGAAAATGGAGGGAGGCATGAAAGAGAATGGATGGAGGAGGTGAATAATAGGCTAGTTGGAAAAATAACCGCATACACAATTCAAAAGGCAAAGATTACTGAACAGAGCAACGGCAAAAACTGCCCCTTTGACCTGGGGCGTTTTACCTCAGGCAGCAAGCAAGTTTGGACCACTGCTGTTTAGAGGCCCCTGGGCAGAGATTGAATAATACAGCCCAAAATATGTGTCAGTGTAGTTCTGAACCGCAGTGAATAAATCATAGCATTATGTTGTCAGAGATCCTAGAGGAACTTCCCAAACTGTGGAGTTTGGGGTTTGCCAAAAACTAATAAAGAGGGAAAAAGCATTTTTTGATACACAAAAAATATGCTGCCTGTATTATTTCTGCTTTTCCTCTACAAATCAGTACAGGTACAAACTACACTCACCTCTTCTATTCATTGTTGGAGTCAGTATTACAAATTCATCATCAAATGACTTGACATCAACTTTGTTGTAAAAGTTAAATTATTATTTTAGTTTTAATGTTTGATAGCAATCTATGAATGTTTAACAACGTGTGAAACTGATACCAGAGGACCACCGGGATATTCTTTGCCCAGTGCCCAGTGTTGGCCAGTTGTGAGATAGACCAAAGAAAACATCCAGACCTGGCTAAGATCTTGAGGTGGTTCAGTAAACTAATTAGGAGGCCTCCTGGGCAACTTGCTTCAGAGCTTTCTTGAGCAAGTCCCTCTGGAAGAAGATCCTGGGAAAGACTCGGAATGGACATTTTTCTATTCTGGCCTGGGGACACCTTGGGTTCCCATATATGATGTATATTTCTATCCTTGACCTAATCTTGCATAAGCAATAGATGGATTGATGGATTTAAAGGTGCCTGCATGTCTGCTATGAATTAATCTTTCTATTCCTGAGCTTTATCAAAGTTCAAGACGAGAAACTTCAGTTTAGAAATCCATAAGAGACAAGAAGCCGGTTCCACCCAAAACAGGTTGGCAGCCAAAATGGCAACACAGAAACATACAGCCCCACGAACCATGCAATCACACGCTCATACCTAAGGGCAATTTCGATTAACCAAATAACCCAGCAGTGATGTTTTTGGGCTGTGGGAGGAAGTTAGAGTACCCGGGGGAAAGCCGTGTATGCAAGGGGAGGACATGCAAACTTCATGCAGGAAGACTCGCCTGAGTAGAAATCCCTATATTTTTATTAGTTTAACAGAATTTAACATTTTATTTTTATGTATGTGGTAATAAAAAAAAAATTACTTTACAATCCTAATGTTATCGTTTTGTTAAGGCTTCTGACCCACATGCAGGAAAACACTCAGGAGAATCAGAATCAGTTAAATAATATTTATTGAATACAATAGGTAATGTGCGGCAGAGAGTCTGGTTCGGGGAGGGGGGGACAGCAATGTGGAGAACCGTGAGCTCTGAAAGAGAGACACTGGTGAAAAGGGGAATCCAGAGAACGGAGAAGGGGAGAAGAAAGGAGCTTACTAGATTATGTGTGCTGGTCCGCCATGGGGAAGGTGAGTGGTGGATGGGGTTGTTGACAGCGGAGAGTCCGGTTAATGAATGTTTGTTTCACAGCGTTGATGAAATCCAGAGGGTAATGAAGACTGCAGTGGTGCTGGGCGAACAGGTAGTGCAGAAAGCGAGGTAGAAGATGGATAGGTTGGTCAGCGGAATGGAAGCCAGTCGTGGGAATGTGCTCCAGGTAACAATGGAGGTCCTTGTAAGAGGTAAGTTCACAGCAGAAACTGCACGTAGGAACTGGAACTGGGTAATACCTTCAGGAGAGGAGAGACAAAAGGATTACTGTAGGTTCTTCAGGTGAGAGATCAGATGGTCCTGGTAGGATGCTCAGGTTGGTTCAGAAAAAGCTCAGGATAAAGGAAACGCTCAGAAGAATACTCTGAAGGAGGCTTGACATTACCAGTGATGGTTAACACTCAGACGAAGAGTGACTGGCTTCCTGCTTTTTATGCTGACAGTGGGCTGAGGCTGATTGCACTTGATGAGCTGCACCTACAAGGGGGTGCAGCAGGAAGTGACACGCCCAGCCCAGCAGCTGACTACAGGAAGCCCTCTGGTGAAGAATCTGCAAAACTGGAGCCTAACAGGACACAGAGCACAAAGCCAACAACCCCATTTCCTGACACCTAAGTGCTTAAGTAGAAGGCAACTGTACTTCTCTTCTTTCGTAAAGTAAAAAAAGAAAAAGTTCAGTTGCCATGTAATTAGGCACTTAGGGTTGTCATGTCCTGGATAACTGAGAATCTACACCCGCAATCAACTCTATTGGTTGAAGACGGCTGTTTTTTTATTTTATAAAATTTCCAAATAGCAAAAGTCAACGTAGGACTTACCTCATGCTAAAGATGTACTGAATGGTAAAAATAAAGCCCTTTGTACAAAACAACAGCATACAGATGTTGCAAATGCACCTTTTTATATATATATGTGTATATTTGTACATTGTAGATATGTATATTCTGTAGTGCAAAAACAAAAACCAAAGAGCAAAGTGTACCGGAGTCAAATTCCTTGTTTGTATGTACAAACTTGGCAATAAAGCTGATTCTGATTCTGATTCTGATTCTGATGATTCTCCATGCATTGTAGAACTCCCAAAATGATTTCAAATCATCACATTCAGAATGTGTTATTTTAGATAGTTACACTGTTGAGCCCAATCCTATAAATTATTTCTTATTATAGTGAATATCTTTGGCTGAAAAGTGTATTTGAGCAGCTAATTCAGTGCTGAACACGTCTTTGCTACTGTGCATATCCTTTGAAAGCAGACTTAAACAAACAAGCATAACCATGTATGTACACTATATTACCTAAACACTGCTTGATGCTGGCAGAGGAAACAGAGGCCATCTTTGTCATTCCTCCCCCTCTGCTTTTGAATATTTCTGTTTAAATTCGTCCCAGGCTTTGAAGTGGTCAGACCCTCACGTGCTAGTTTTGATGCTTTAATGAATAGACTGTTTTCATTTGACGCACTGGAAAATGGAAACTATGATTCTCTCTGTCTCTCTCTTTCATCATCTATCTGTGTTTCTGTCACCCGGAGCGTTTCTCTCAGTGCACCCTGTCACCTTCTATCACTTCGCCCTACCACTCAATTTTAATTTATTATTTTCAGTAAATAGTTTATTATTATTTTATTATTTAGTAATCATGCTTACTCCGGTGCTTTTTCTCTCTTTTTTACCTACTGTTTCTGACTATGTTTTTGTCCTCTCTAATTACTATATATATTATAAGTATATAAACCAGTGGGGATTGCTCTAAGATTGCAAGGGAAGCTCAGCTTCCCCTAAAATGTCAAACAATAAGTGATCAAATATATACTGTTGTGTGTACATGTCATTGTCTAAATATGCGCTACAACGCGCTCAACTTTTGTTCAGAATCAGCTTCTTATCACTGCTAACGACTCGGCTTTCCTCTCACTCATTCCCGCAGCTTCACAGTGCTTTAAACAGTGAGTTCAATAGCGAAGCAAAAATGTTGGGCTTTGTCCCGCCCATCGGACGCTCAGCGTCTCTCGGGGTCTATGGGGCAGTGGGCTGGCCTCGGCTGGCTCAGACACTCAGCTTCTCTATGATGATTGGATGATCTGTCTGAGGCTGAATCCCTTTTTGATTGACAGCGAAATGAGCGACTCAGCAAATCAGCAATCTTGAAATTGAGCTTCCCCTCCTTGAAAGACCAGCATCCGCCACTGAGATATATATATATATATATATATATATATATATATATAATATATATATATATATATATATATATATATATATATATATATATACCTCAAACTCACTCTGCTCTCTTCTGCTCGCCTTCCAGATCATCAACCTTCTGTTTAGTTCCTCTCTGGAAAGTCTCAAAATATCACTCTGCTGCCCGCCACCAGTATACTAACTTTCTTTTCACCGTTCACAAATATTCTCCTTGCCTCATCTAACTGCTTTCCTGTCCTCCATAGATGTTGCTTAGAACGCTTTCTGGCTCTTCATCTATTGTACATAGCTGAAAATTATTATTATTAATGAATATCTTACCGTTTCAAGCTGTGTTCCTCGAGTGATTTCTGCATGTGGGTCAGGAAATTAAATTCAGACATGACACCAAAGGGTTTTGAGTTATAATTTTTTCTGAACTTTGACAACTTTCCCAGTTTTTTTTTAATCCCAGGTCATTTTCAAAGGAAAGTTTTTGTTTCATAGTAAAGCTACTCTTCTCAAACCTATGAATCTTAGAGGCAAAAAGGCTCCTCCAGGGTCAAACCGTTGTTGTGTATATCCATGTAATCTTGTATACATGATTAGGTTGTAGCTACAACCAGTTGAAGAGTAAACCTGAGACACTCTGCCCAGCGACACACTCCAGCTCCCTGTAGTCTATTTCTTTTTAATAGCATTTCAGAGGTGGACTTGATGGTGTGCTTTTGGATCATGTTCCTGTTGAATAACCCAACTGTGCTTGAGCTAAAGGACACAAGTTGAATGCCAGGCCTTCTCATTAGGGTTTTCTAATAGAGAGCAGAATTCATGGTACTATCATTTATGGCAAGTCAACCATGTCCTTGAGAAATGCTTTTAGTTTTATGTCAACTTCCAAAGGGGATTACTTTGGTCTCGTCATCCCACCATATTTTTACAAAAGTCTGTTTTTTGGCAAATGGGAGAAGGACCTTTGTGGGTTTTTTTTGGCCAGCAGTAGGTGTTTGCTTTTTAAATTACCCATTGATGCTATTTTTGATCAGTCTCTTTCAAACTGTTGAATATTGACCACTGTCCTAAACTAAATACAGACTTTGGATGTTGTTCTAGGTTCTTTTTGTGCTCATGAATGAGTTCTCCATGCACTTTTCATTTTTGGATAATGGCTTTTACTGTGGTTTGATGGAGTCGCTGCACCTTAGAAATGGCTTTGTTACTATTCCAGACAGATGGATGTCAATGACCTGTCAGTGATCTCAAGTCCGGCTTCCCTGGTTAACTGTTTTTCAGAGCTTTGTATCTGCTTATGATGTGTGAATTTCCCTTTTAATTTTGTGCAATAATCTCTTGTGTCATTTCAGATAACCTAACTTCCTGTTTGATTTGCCTACCTGTAATCAGCCTGTGCCACACCCTACTGTTGTCCATCATGCCTCTTGATCTCCTTAGTTTATCTACTCCCCCGGTACACCTTCTCCTTTCCAGGTCCTCTTTGTTCCATGCGTCGAGTCTTTCACCCTTGTAACCTTTTCTCTTTCCCAGTAATTCAGACCCTGCTTGTATCCTTAGAGTTGCCTCTGGTTTTGAATACCTCTGCTTGGACTGAATTCATATTTACCAACCTTGGACTGTATTAAGGGACTCTTAATTTTACATCACTGTGTTGGGTCTTGAATATGAGTCCTCTAATCATGTGCCTTACGGTACAGGTCATGTAAGACTCCACATATAACAACCATTACAACCCACTAAAACATCTCTAACTTCACTTGCTCTTGCAGAGTTGTAAACATCCAACTATTTAAACCTTTACCTTTGTTTCTCAGTGTTTCATGCTTTTGGGTCACATACATAACTGAGCGTCACACTGGTTCCTACAGTGGACACAATGGTGGTTTGAAAAATGGCCCGAGAAAACTACACTGCTTCCTGGAAAAAGTTGAGAAGAACCTATAATTTTCTTGATTACTATTCAACTTTAAAGCACAAAGCTCCTATTTTTCTGCTGCTGAGTGAATAAACAGTCATATGTTTTATATTTACCACATCTGTCATGATGTTTACTTAAGAAGTGTTGATCTGAATTAAAAATAACATAATACATGACCTCATGATTGATACTGGTCCATTTTTTAAAAGACAGGAATAAGAGCAGGGCACCAATCCAGTGGTAACGTTCCACTGTACTGACACTTTCTTAAAAAAGCTTGCCATTTACGAAACTTTCCACAGCTTTCATCAGTCCATTTTTTTTAATGTGAATGTATGTAAAATGACAGGACTGAAGAAAGAGTACCTATGTGCACTTTTAAATGAGTAGGTGATTGCTTTCCCTCCATGTTGTGTGATTAGATTTGTCTGCTTTTACCTTCATGGTTGTTATTTTTGTCTTGCAGCCAGAATGTAAAAGCCATGGCTTTAAACAGGCCCAGCCAGTGATACACACGGTCTCTGTTTCACACAAAATCTTGCAGCAGCTCATAGCCATGGATGGACGCCAATATTTCATCTATACTACAGTATTACTCACGCAGAACGCACACGCAGCAGCACACATATGGCAAAGCAATCAGTGGCTCTAAGCTGCAGACACACAAAGATTTGTTGTAATAACTGCTCTTTTTGTTGAGAATGATATGATGGTTTATAGTAACGAAATGTATTAATGTTTCTGACTAAAGCTTTTAAAGTTCTGAAATACACCCCCCAGCACAGCAGTAAGTAGCAAATTAAATGCATGAAAACAGAGAGAAGTGTTTGATAAACGCAGAAAATAATTACAATGTGCTGCTGGTGTTCTAATTATTAGAATTTACTAAATTAGAGAAATTGCATTCTATCATAATGACAACAACGTTAAAGAGAACCCAGAAAGGATATGAAGGCAACACTATGAATAATTTACACACAAAAGTTAAACATTTAACCTCCTGTCAATTTTGTGTGCCTAACAGTCAAAAATATAATCAGTGTTTAAACGCAGTAAAGCTACTTCTGTGTAATCTTAGGCTAAAAACAACTACATAAATGTATGAGCTGTCTACACATGTACATTTTTTTATCTTGCCATGTATGTTCGTGTTTCCTATAACATGTTTTAAGGACAATGCAGACAAGGCAAAGAGTATTGCCCCCCTTGGAAATTTCTTCTCTTTAAGTATTTTTTGTCTCAGATCATCAAACAACATTTTTTTAACAGCTAAATATAACAAAAGCAAAATAAAAAATCCAGATTACAGTTAAGAAAGACCTTAATTTTTGGAGACTTTTACTTTGCCCTGATCAAACAAAAATTCAACTGTTCGGTCATAATGAACATTGTTAAATTTGGAGACAAAAGGGGGAAGCCTGCAAGCTTGAGAACATTCCTCCAACTGTACGGAAGGATGTTCCATGCAGTTGAAGGACTGGCACAGCGTTGGCAGCATCATGTTGTTTGGGTTTTTTGCTGCAGGAGGGACTGTTGCATTTGGCAAAATAGATGACATCATGACTGAAAAACATTATGTAGAAAAATTGAACCAACATCTTAAGGCATCAGCCAGGAAGATACAGCGACTAAGACGACCTAATTAGTTGAAATGTTTTGGAGTGAGCATCATAAAGCCCTGATCTCAGGCTCTTAGGGTGTGCATGCAGCCGCCATAACTTTCAGGAGGATTGAGCTGAAGTTAAAGCAAAGTACAGTAAGAAGCTAGTGGAAGGAAACTGAAAATCATACAGATTAAAAGGCAATTTTGCCAAACACTAAGGAAATGTATGCAAACTTCTAAATTTAAAAAAATAATTTTAAATATTGTCCATTTTATTTTTTGACATTTGGCAACTACAAAACAAACAATTTTGGTAAGTTTAACTGACCTAATTAAAAATATGTTTTATCAGATTTAATATCACAGTTAGAATAAAGATAATGTTTCAACTGTATTTATGATTATGTTCATGGCAGCTTTCTCTGCAGAGTTACAGTTTGCTGTTTGTCTGGAAAAGCTAACATACTGCACTACATCTATAATGACTCTCTTGGGTTGTATCATAAATAAAAAAAGAGAGTGGTAAGGATGTAAAAAAAGCATCAGAATATTTATGGCTAGGTTTTTATATGTATTTGTATATATTTAAATAATGAAGGAGATTTTATGGATTATTAACGCAATGCAATGTAAGAAACTTCTCATAGTTTTGTCCCAGAGAGCAGCTTTTCAAAGGCTATCAGTAATCTGTGACATTTTCAATGCAAAGTAACTTTTATAACTACTCTGCTGGTTTACATGAAAAATTTGCTAAGTAAAAAAGCAGATAAATCATCTGAGTACTTTTTTTTAACCCCAGAATCATTCATTTTAGCTCAGCTCTGCACTTTAGTCACAGCTTGTGAATTTGTTTTTGTGGTACAGTTTGTTTCCAGTCGTTTTGGCTGTCAGTACCTTGACTTTCTCCCACGTACACTCACAGAGAAATTACACATTACAAGTACACATCATTCCGCCTTAGTTATCTGCTGTCATAGTGTTAGGGGTCTCCGTAGATGTGACACCGACTGAAGGAAAGTTTTACCTTTAGGTCCCGTTCATCATCATAAACCATTAATCTGCAAAGTGGATCCTAGCTCTTATTTTATGATAAAGTGTTTCAGTTTACTCCCTTCTTCTCGACCTGTCCTCATTGCTTCCATGCATTTGTAACAATGTTTTTAGCCAATCCCATCTGATCACAGATAAACTTCTTCTAATTTGGCTGTAAGCAGATGTAGACAAAACAAAAACAATAAAACTTGATTTTACTGAACTTGAACTTGAGCCACGTCTAACATTAAAATAAATTATGAACCTTCAATTATGAGACAAAAAAAAATACAGTGTTTATTTTTACAGATTGACTCATAACTAGTCATCACAATGTCCTCATTAGAAGACCGGTCTGCAGCCTGCTTTTTATTGCACTACTTCTGATAAATCTTTGTAGTAGTGTAGACTCACTGGCCTTATAAGGGTGTTAACATAAGGAAATTAGTATCAAGAGCAAAACCACATAAAAAACTACAAGAACACCTACAAGAAATTTGGAAACTTTAACCCTACTGTGAAAGTCAAGAATGGCTGCTTAGAGTCAAGACTAGGTATCAAGTGCCAAAAGTGCCACAAATACTCGTACTCTTCGACTCTTCATCCAGCAGATCCAACTCACCACCAAGTGGTGATCAGTGGATAGCTCAGCCTCACTCTTCACCCGAGTATCCAAGACATGCGGCCAAAGGTCCAAAGAAACGACAACAAAGTTGATCACCACCACTCGGCACATAGGCCAAAACGACAGTCGGAGACCTGTCCCAGACCTGAAGGCACAAGGATGCGACCCTCTCATCCACCGGGGTAAACCCCAACACGAGACAGCTGAGCTGGGGGGCAACAAGCAAACCCACCCCAGCCTGCCACCTCTCCCTGCGGGCCACTCCAGAGTAGAAGAGAGTCCAACCTCTCTTGAGGCCCATGCTATGCATGGAGGTGAGCCCAACTATTTTTAAGCCCCTCCCCCCCTGGCGAAGTGACAATCCACATCCCTAGAGCAAAGGTGGTGGAGGTCTCCACCTTTGTCTGCTGCCCGATGCTTTTTGCACCGGTCACATTGGTTCCCCCTGCAGGTGGTGGGCTCACTGAGGGATCGACTTGCATCTCTCGTACGAGCTTGGCCCGGCGGGGTTCCGCGAGGAGTAAACCAGGTACCATAGCTGTAACTGATTTATGATTTGTTCTTTTCTTTTGATTATTTATATTATTTATATTTTGAACTGGGGCATTTTTGGACCCCCATATGGGAGGCATCAAATAGTGGCAGGGGCTTTGTCTTCGTCAACTGCAGGCAACAACCTGCCTGAAAACCCTTCATGCAAAGTATTAATTATTAACTTAACCAAGATGCCATACAAGAACCAGCAGTAGCCTGAACTAGCAATCATTTTGCCCTGTAGATGAGATTGGGCTGAATCCAATAACTGTGGAGAATAAGTTTTGATGTGTCTAAACCAGTTGCCAGCACCAACTAGCTGTTAGAACCTGCAGTTGTGTATATGTAAACACTGGACCTAAATACTAAAAAAGCAGTACAATACTAGATGCCTATCCAATATATGCTTTGAAAATAGGCATACAGTTTCCTAATTATTAAACTTTTGAAAAATAAATCTTTAAACATTTATTATTTTTCTTCCACATCTCAATTATGCACTAATATGTGTCAAACAAGAATCCCAGTTGAAACCAATGAAGCTTGTCGCTGTAACATGACAAAATCTGAAGATGTTCAAGAGGCATAAAGGTTTTTAAAGGCTGCACAAAGCAATGTTAATGTTGGAGTAGGACAACTCTGCAAGTGTGTTAATTGTTAGAATAGTTGCTCTGTGTTTGTGTCTTATTTAGCTACGTCAAAACACACTTTTGGGATTATCTTATGGCTTTTTCTCTTTATTTCTTTCATCATCCTATTTAATATGTTGATAATTTTGACTTTTTTTCAAGTTTTGACAAAATATTCTAAAACATATGGTAGAATTATAAATGTCAGCTATTCATAACTGAAAAAAATCATAATTTTAAAATATCTATTACAAATCAAAAAGCTAACCTATGCCATTTGTACAAATGTTCTTGATGACTGGAGCTATAAAGATATGAGTTGGTATTCAGCATGTGTGGAACTCTCTTCTTTCGGCATATTTTGCCATCTTGGATTGGACTGAGTCCTGAGACATTCTGGTGCCTGGTCTGTATCATATTCTGTTTCTTCTGGTCATTTCTAAGGATTTTATGTTTTACTTTTTGTGTTGTGTCGGGGCGCTGTCTCCTTTCGAGGTAGACTGCTGCCAACAGAAAGTCTCGTTACTATGGTGTTTGAATGCTTGTTTTGCAACAATGTTTGAGTGAAGTTCACTGGATGGGATTCAACTTTCCCTGACAGAACATTGCAATTTAACAAGATAATTAATGTTACTCACTTCACCTGTCAGTGGTTTTAATGCTAGCGAACATCTAACTCTCGCTCCAGCTGGGATATTTATGGAAACATTTTTGACGCAGTAAAATTCGAAGATTTAGCCCCCACAAATCAACTCCTGTGTCTGCTGGAGGCAAGTTTGGTGCGTGTCAGCTGCAGACAGCGCTGCTTGATTCACAGGGTGATGCTTGGAAATTAGTATGGAAATAAACCTGCCATCATATTGAGAATAATCATTCTGACTTGAAACCTAAACCACAGGTTTCCCTCAGGATCCTTCCTGCTCCTGTCTTCCTATTTGGAGTCTCATAGATGTCATAGATGTTGTGTGATGATTTTATCACTACAAACACTCCACAGCAGGATCAGGGCTGTGTGCTCAAGCAAGCCAACACACGGACATGCATTTTATTAATGTAAAACTGGAGCAGCAGTTATGTAAAACATGTGGTTTAAATGCTGCAGAGCCCTTCATGTACTACAACTAGAAACAGCACTTGGGGTGATGCATCACATGCACATTTGTGCACAACATACATAAATATACACACATAATCTCACAATCCCTCTCATTCTTTCTCTTGAATCATTCGGAAGAGGGAATAATAGCAGGTTTGTGCATCTGGTTGGAATATTGACTTTAATATTCCTGTTGTGGAGGAGAGGAGGCCCGATGCATGTGAGGGTGAGACAAACAGATTTGGAAATGTTACTCATGTAATCATCGTTTCGCCAGAAAACAAAAAATAAAAAAATCCACTGCCTTTTTTATTCTAGAGCCCAACAGTGTTTAACACATGCTGCTTCAAAAGTCATTTTTTATTGAGAGATTTGTGTTAAAACCTAGCAGTGTGCCTTTGATATAAATTTGTTTTAAAAAGCTGGTGCTGCGCCAGGGTCCGAAGAATCACCTCACACACGCAGACAACCGGACCCAAACAGAAACCCCAAGCATCTGCGGATTCAACAGTGTTATTTGTTTTGTTGTCTTGACTTTCTTCATTTCTTTTTTTTTTCCCTTCAGGAAGTCATACATTCTTGTAATACTTTGTAAACAACAGATCTCTACATTTTCTGAAGAATCGGGCGGCATTTTTTAGATGAATCTACATCTAAACAATTAAATGGTTCACAGACATCTAGGTGAAATTTGCCATTAATTTGGTTTAAAAGGAAGCAATTTATCAATGGCTAAAAGCGGTTTTTGGTATTTATTAGAAGTCTGTTTTAGCAATGATAACCCCCCCCCCCCCAAAAAAAAAGAAAAAGATGGAAGCGCAGCATCAGTCAGTCCTAAACTCCAGGCCTCTCCATTACGGTGCAAATCCAGTATTTTACTAGTTATTACGACTGTGGTAACACCAATGAATTCTTTTTTTTTTAAATACATATTTCAACATTTCAACTTCATGGAGCTGGCCTTGAAGTATAGTGTGCGGTGTAGCTGATCATCTATCGCAACTTCTAATGCGGAAAAAAACATTTTCATACTTTTTTAATACTTCTTCTCATTGTTTTTATGTAACAACCACAAACATTTGTGTGTTTTATTGGAATTTTATGTGTAAGACGAACATAAAGTAGTGCATACTTGTGAAATGAAAGGAAAATGATTTTAACTTTTTTACAAACATAAAATCTGTGTGAATTTGTATGCAGAACCACTGTCATAACCCTAAACACTCCATCCCCAAAGTGGATGGAGTTGCTGTCTTTAACCAGCAATTAATAGAAACAAAGCACCCTCCATATGGTCTGAAAGGTCTAAAAGACATACGATAAAAAAACAAGCACACTTCACAACAATTTTCAGCAATTTATAACAACAAATACGGTCTTGTGAAAAAACTACGCAACCTGCAATTACTTATCCCAAACATGGAGCTTCGTTTGGAAGCACCAAGTTTTCAGCTAATAGCTCTTCATGGGTCTCCTTGTTGGTGCAGAAGTAGTATTTTATGTCTTTCTACTTGTTTGAATTGTCAAGCGTTCAACTAAATAAATGGGAAGAAACTGTGTTTCTGGGAAAGACAACCTGTAACAAGGTTAAGGAGCTTAAAACTTAAATCTTTCTTCTGAAAATAGGTGGGTGCTGGACTAAAAAGGAGTGGAAAACGTTGCTAAAGAAGGAAGACAGACATTCAGAAAGGCAGAGGAAAAGACAAATAAAAGAAGCAAATGAAACAAAATTCTAAAACTTTTAACTAATGTAGGGTATGGCAAGTCACCATCAAAACTCCCCATGAAGGAAAATTAATTGGCAGCTTTGTATAGCAAGACTAGCTCAGTCAAGATGAGTTCCAACAAACTAGAAGCTGATGATTTAAAGTAAATTACAACTGATCGACCACTTGAGACTCTTCCAAGAACTTGTCTGGCCAACAATATTGCTTGTTTATAAGGTTTCTAGTCTAACAACTGCATAAAGTGTAGAATTTCACATATATTTTCCTGAACTGCGCCAAAATATGAAAAATGTTAGATTGCATGGCTTGACTGTGGCTGCTTCTTAGTCAGGTCCACACCACCAACCCCAGCGGTTGACTGCTGAATGACACACACCATCAGCTTCTGATGGGGGGAAATATCTCCAGCAATTTTCCTACAACTCATTTAAAATGATTTAATACCAAGCAATATTACTCAGCTCTTAGGAGTTAAAAGTGATGTATGGATGTCGCTTTGAGGAAAAACTGTCATCTTTTTTCAAATGCCAGTAGGGAATGACAGAGTACGGCTGACATGTTTTTCTTTTTTGGCATTTTATTCTCCCTTTGCGATCAAATCAACTGATTTGTGTCCGAGCAATAGTTTCTCTATTTTTTGCTAATGGAACTACCTGCAGTAAAAGTCCAAAGGCATTGTGTGCATTTATCATTAAAAGACTGTTATACAATCATCTTTAGAAAGCAACAAGATCCCCTTTTAAAGGGTATAATGTTTTAGTGGCCCCACGCCACTCATTATAGGGGTCAGAAAAAGCTCAATGTCTGTCTAAACTACTAATGTTTCAAGGACCATAGGCACTTGAACAATGGAGCAAGTGGAGCAACCGTTACCCCATATTTAAAAGTGGGGAGAAAACTTATTTTTTTGCTCCCCGGCTTTTTTACTTAAAAAGTCTGATAAAACCCGGCAGTCTGACATAGTTTTGAAGTCTTGATCAATTTGTATTTTACCTTTTTGAGGACACATATTAGAAATAATTGGTAAGTTGAAGCCAGACCCTCCCTCTCCTCTGAGTTGGGTTGCTTGAAACCCCCCCTGTGCACCATGGTCCGATTTGGAGATAAAAGTCTCATCTCAGCATGATCTGTCAGTAATGGGGAGCAAACGTAAATGGATGTGTAGTGTTACAACAGTGCTGCATCTCTCACACTCACTGAAAATCTGCTAAAATAGAACAGAAAACATCGCACTATACTGCATTTTTTAGGCCAGAGGCTGCCCATACTTGCGAAATGCGCAGCGGAATCGTGAAGGCGCTTTGTTGCAGTATTGCTCCCCGCCAATGAACTAACATCATCATAGTTACACTTTTTTTTTAAACTAAACTTAGCTCTAATTTCTTTAATTTTTTTTTTTTTTTTTTATCATATAGCTAAGACAGCATCAACAGGTAAACAAGTATTTTCTGGCTACTCCTGCATTAAAGCCAAATTTCTCAACATACTAAACTACATCAACTCCCAAGTAAAGCTTCATTGAGTATGTATTTATAGTGAAAAATGCTTACATTTGTCATTCCTAAGTTTTTTCCACAGATTAGTTGGTTTTGGTGGTTTTATAACATAATTAGGCACCCAAAGATATTTATGTTCAGTTTAGACATAACTATGCAACCAGCTCATGAGATCATATGCAATACTGGCTCAATAACAATGAGATGAGAAAAAAATGTTTGCATTATTTTAGGGAAAACTAAAACTATAATTTTTTGGTTGTTTTCACAATAAAGTAAAGGGTACACACATAACAAATTATGTTTTCAGGAATCTGTAATCTGTGTGAAACACTCCAGTCCAGGTTTGACTTGTCGACATGTTGAAGTTTTCATGCTTGTCCCTATTGATGTAGGTCTTGATACCAAAAAGCGATAATAATGCTGTCAAATGAAGTCAATATGTTAACTTAGGTTTGGGAGCATGGCCACGCCTCAACCACACCTCTAAAGGATGTGAAAGATAGGTGAGCTGGATATAAGTAGACAGCAGTCTACCTATACCCAGCTTATACTCAGCTCACCCATCCCTCACAGTCTGTCACATACTTTCAACCCCTCCCTCTCTCACCCCTAACCTCATCCCTCTATCTCCTGTTTATCACGTAATCCTCATCCCATCATCCTCATCCCTCTTCCTTCCCTCCATCCCATCATCCTCATCCTTCACCCTCCTCTTCATCACCCTTATCTCTACTTCCTCATTTTTCATTCTCTCCTCTTTGTTGCAGGTTCCATCTGGAGGGGTTCTAAGTGGGCTCGGGGAAAAAGGCATGTCCTTAATAGTGCACCCCAATGCTGAGTCTCCTCCCAGGCCTTCAATCAGGTCTCCCCAGATAACCCATTCTCAGTCCCAGTTCATCCATGCATTTGAACTCATTCCTTCAATAAACTATTATTCTCATATCTTTGTGGTGTGGTCCTTGCTAGTGAAATAAAATGAGGATTATATCATGCTAATCTCTATTAAGGAGGAAACCTTCTTCTCTCCAGTCTCAGTCACACTTCTCTGACTTGGAAAAATAAGAAACGTTCGGATAACTGCATGACCACTGAGAAGAGACACTTTGAGAACAATCACCTGACATTTGTGCATGTCATTGAGCTATGATTTACCTATTTTTGGCATAAAAATTAGTAGTGTCAAGTTCTGTGAAGTGGACACAGATTGTGTGAAATACAGAAGAAATATAAATAAATCTGCTTGTTTTTTTAACATAAACATATTAAATTATAATGGACTTTTGGGACATAATGCATGTAGTTTTTATAGTATGGATACGTAGTTTTTCAAAGAACCTGCAGCCAAGGATTTGTCTTGAGAAAAAAAATCTCAAACGTCTTTGAAAATATATTACATGCGCTCAAAGACAAAAAACAAATCCTTTTGCATAGGAACACCATAACTGGATAGGAACCTTTGACTATGACCCTATAAAAATACAGAAGCATTTTTCATTTTCCTCTCCAACACCATTCCTGGAACATCAGGATGCCAGCCCACTTTCCAAAGTGAAGAGAATTATGCAGTATTACAGTGCTTTGTTTATCTTCCATTACATTTCTTAAGAATGACACTTTTTACTGTTGATCTTCATCTTGCCTGGCAGTATGGCTCAGGAAATAACCAAAGCTCTTAGCCCTGTTGAGTCTGAAACAAATAAGTAGTTTTGAGGTGAAACAGCTCTCCATCTCTCCGCTTATTCTGTTTATTTTATCCCTAGCTCATTTCTCTGAGGACAATTTGATGGCCAGAAAACAGTTTTCGGTGCAGCGAGCCATGGCCTGTTGTTTGCCGCTGCTGATGATTTAGACACTGAAGCCTGAGCTGCTGCTGCACACATCTAGCATGAACAGCTGGAGTGAGAACATTTCTGAAATCAGACAAAAATGGGATTTTTATCAAGCAACATATATGTATAAAGAATTTCAAATTGTTAAGTTTAAATTTTATTCACTTTTTGCATCCTTTGTTTTGCTAATATGACTTCTCTTTGTTTTATTATTGTTAGTTATTATTGCGGAAATCTTAATTTATTTAATTTAACTTATTATTGAACAAGATAATTATGGTGAGAGTTTGTGTCTGGTTTACTTGATCACATCTGATTAAAGCTTTAATGACTGCTGGAGAGGATCTATAATTGAACAGCTAGGCGAAGCATGAATGTGAAATCGTGTTTGTTGCAGATAAAAATCTTTTTTCTAATTGAGATTTTTTCTAGATTGAGAAAAAAAAGGTTAACTCCTCTGCCTCAACCAATAACTGCTCAAACAAAATATATTATCATCTTAGCAGCAAATCTGTTTCTATTTGTTTGTAATTACAATTTGTAAGACAATGGTGATGGCAGCACTGGCGATGAAGGCAACGTGGATGGACATGGTGAATTAGACTATTCCTCTAATAATGAAGATGCCATCTGGGGTGGAGATGATGATTAAAAGCTAAAATTTGTTTAGATAGATTCATAGTGTCACCGAAACGCACCACTGTCTTGCACAAACACAGCTGATTTACTTTGAATTATGCCTCTTCAAGAGATGATGATAGTGGTGCCGATACGAAGGGTAGATGCGCTTCAAGATAAAGACGATGGGGACTGAGATCTTAAAGGAGGCTCCTACTCTTACGAAGATTTACAAGAGACAGCCATGACTGGACCCTAGCAGAAAGAAGGTGATGCATCAACTAGACCCAAGTCCAAGTCGTAACATGACAACATCTTGATGTTTTATGTGCATTTCTACAATTCCCCCGATATAATGAACAACCAACTGTGCACAGATCTAACACTGATTATAAGCACTCTTGATTAAAAGCCAAAATTTGTAGATAGATTCATAGTGTCACTGAAACCCACCACTGTCTTGCACAAACACAGCTGATTTACTTTGAATTATGCCTCTATTACCAGAGCACATGCACATAGTCAAACACAATCTCTGAGGCAAACACAGACAGTATACCCCATTGCCAATGATATATGCCACCAATACAGACAGCATTGGTTAGTACAGCATAGTAGCAATAAATAGCTTCCTGTCAACTGTATATTATTTTGCTCTGGGTGTGTGCAAAGATAGTCAGGACTGTGATAAGTTTAATACATTGTACAACCAACCTTGCATTTGCATTTTTGTGTGAGTGTCCTTGGTGTCCTTTGTTCACCCCCTCCTATAACTATAAATACTGACTGCAACTGATTCATTTTGTCACACACTCACACAAACACACACACACATACAGCCATAACTATAATTTGTGTCTAACTGCGACACCCTGCCCAAGGCACCAGGCTACCTATACATGCATCTCCGATCAGGCTAAATAAACTGCATCAAGACAAAACCCAAACACACACAGCTCTATTACATGCAATAACATGCATGCCTTTACGTGTGTATTATTGCCAGTACGGTAGTACTGGTTCAACCAGGGAGTGAGGTTGGAGGTCATTCAAATGTCCACAGGCATTTACAACATCTGGGACCGCATAAAGTGGTAAAACTCATGTATGCCCATACCTACAGTCCAATATCAGGTGCAAGCAAATAGCTAGAGTTAAAGTTACAGTGCTAGTATTTACCAAGTGATTTTTTTCATTATCTACACGAATAGTCCACACTTATGTTACCTCTCTTACAGAATAATAAACACATGAAGTTCATGTTTTCTTAAATGAATACATGAATAAAACATGTGGTTCTATGTTTCACACATTATACCAACAAAGAGCACTAGTGAAAATAAGGAGAGCAAAATGTGTACTGTAAAAAAAAGAAAAGTATATTTACTGTACATGTGGGAAGATTTTCTCATGAAGAAATCTATGCTTTACCACATGATTTTCATAGACAGCTACACAACCTGTCGCATGTAACTTACTTGTTACAACACAATTTAGTTACATATGTGTTTCAAATTTTGCAACACAATTTAATCAAGACCAGTGATTCCCATGTTACTACACAACATATTGTATATATAGACATTTAACATGTCGCAACATTACAATGCTGCAAAATTTCATGTGTATTTGAAATTTTACAACATAATTAAAGTTAAAAATATAATTCACATGTTACAACGCAAGAACATGTCCCAATATGTTGCTTATGTACAAAACATGTTTTACATCATGTTTTACATCTGTGGCATATATCATATATCATCATGTGGCCTTTACACAAGGCTTTTAATCCTCACTCAGGTTCTTATGCCTTCAAATGCAATATACAGTATGCACTAGATCTCAGGAACAAGGAATAGTAAAGCTTTTGCTTTCAAAGCTGAACAAATGCCTGTGGGGAACAAGCCCTATAGGCCTGCATTGAGACAGAGTTTGAAAAATACCAGAGGCGCTGCTTTCGTCTGAGTCACAGTTATGGGTAGATTTAATCACCCTTGGTATTTTTCAGCATGTAGCAGATAAATCAAAATGAAAAACCTAAGGCAACCCAACTTCCTGATCTGTCAGCTCCTGTCAGATTTGCCTCCAAGCTCCAGGTGAGCTACCTGGACCTCTGACATCTTTCCTCTGAGTAAAGGGGGAACAGCTGTGAAATTCAATTTAATACTAACTGTAGTATCACATTATCCACTATCTGATGATTGTATATTTAAGAGAGCATCAGCCAGTCTTCCTGAATTGAATGGGTGATAATCTGTTTTTTCTTTTACATTCAGGACAATAATCCCCAATGTGTGACACAAATCCTGAAGCTGGATTAACGCTAATTGATGGCGAAGAAACACTGCAGACAGGTCAGAAAAAAGGTGGGGCAAGTTTTGGATCATGGTTAGGTTATAAAACATCCAAAGCTTTAAATGTTACTCAGAGCACTGTTCAATTCATCATCTGAAAATGGAAAGAGTATGGCTCACCTGCAAACCTACAAAAACATGGCCTACCTTTAATCTGACAGACTGGGCAAGCAAAGCATATATCAGAGCAACAGCCAAGAGACCCATGGTAACTCTGGAAGACCTGCAGAACTCAGAAATGATTAAAACACAAATACAAATCAAAACCAAAACCAAAACACCCAGGATCATTACAGCACTCTCAGGTCCACTGCCAGGTTTGTGATGTTTCTCATAAAAAAATATGCTAAGTTGCTTTTTTACGCCTGAAACGTCTTATTTTGTCCTCCACTCGTCCAGTTTTCTCTTTTTTTAAGAACGAACACCAAAACATGTTACCATAATCAGGTGCGAGAAGAGGGCAGAAAATGAGTGAAAAAGTAGTCAAATTCAAAAGAAAAAAATGGAAGGATCTTTAGGCAGCCTGGAGAAACGTTATTTAAAACCACTTTATAAAATTAATTTTTCCTTGAAACCAAAACATGTAAGAGAAAAGACATATTTCCTAAATAATGTTTTTTCTGTAACCTTTTGATACTATGGTATTTTTCATTAAATCTAATAAGCTATTTCTGTGTCTTTTTTTATTTGGATGAAGGTCAAAATTTGCATGTTCTGAAGCAGGAACAATTTGGGAATAAGGAAAAAAAGAATGATAAAAAGAAAAAATGAACAGAGTAATTGTTCGATTGCTCACTGCGATTGTTCTCATCTAAACAAATACAGAAATTATGTATTTTTTTGTTAGTTAAAATGTTTTTACCAGTAAGACAGAGCAGGCGTATTCTGAGGATTTGGTTCCTGACTTTCCATGGGTTGCTGCTGTTGTTTTCTTACATTTTATCACAGCTTCAGAAACAGAAAACGTTTTTTGAAACTTTTAATGCTTTTATTCATATTCAATATTTGCTTTCTATCAGAAAAAGCCTGTCTGTGTTTCATTTTACGTCCAGTATTAAGTATTATTTGCTTGCTTAGACCAAGCCAATGTTGCCCGACAACTCAGCTGCACTTACGAAGAAAACTATTTCTCTTCTCTGAAGCAAACTTGTAGGTGTGTGATTCAAATTAGCTGATTTAGGAAAAACATCTTTGCTTCTATAACCTTACAATTTTTTTTAAATTTGCCTAGAAACAGAAATACATTGAAGATATACAATTTTGCCATTTTTTAAGTCTTTTTCATTGAACTTCTTTCCCCATTCACTATCACCTCTGTTGGGAATTCAGTTCTGCCTCTATTTGCTCTTTACTGCATTCAAACAGAAAAATATGAGTAGGGTTAACATCCTAAATTCTCATAAAAAATAACTTGTGCATCAAAAAATGTAGTATGAATGAATATTTCTGAAATACAAAAACTGCACTTTGTAATTATATCAGGTTTTCTGTGTCATATACAGTGTTTTGCACAACAAAGCTAAATGTAAAAAAAACTAGCGTAAATGTTGCCTTAAGTACCTTGTACGGATATTTTTAAGGATATTATTAAAACACAAAGAACCAGAGTCCTCAGCAGTGTTTGTTTGTGTGTTTGACGGAGAGGATGAAAAGGTGCAAGATGGACTGCTGATAACAACCTAAATCAAACACAGTTTAGGTACTTTGAGTCATTTTCTCTAAAAGCAGCATTTTTTACTTTTTTACCTGCACAATGTGAACATGTGTTCTCTAGAAAACACATATCAGAACAACATTAGAAAAACACTCAGGCCCACAGAGCATTAAAACATTGGTCTTTGCCCCCAAAGGAACAAATATTCACCAGATCCGAAAGGTCTGGGTGGGGACGAATCCAGGGTGGATGAATTTACCTTTGAATAAAACAATGTCTCTGTTTCTTATCAGTAGGTCTGCATTGTTTTGAGTATTTTGCAAAATAATTCAACCTTTACCAAAAATATGTAAAAATAAACTAAATTTACTGAATGTGTTTGGTTGATTTCACAATCCTCTCAAGGCTGAGGTTATCCCTGTTGTTTGTGTACTTTTTTTCTACCATGTTTTTTTCCTTCCACTAAGATTTCCTTTAAAAATGCTTGGATAGACCGCTCTTCTTTATCAATTACCTTTTCTGGTTTACCCTCCTTGTGGAGCCAAATATGGTCTGCTGGCCTGTACAACTAAAAAGATTTGGCTCAACTGTATAACTGTCTGGTAGAGTAGTTGCCCTGCAATCTGAAAGTTGTGTGTTCAATAAAAGCTTCCTGTTACACGTCAATGTGCCCATAGGTAAGGCATTTAACCACAAGTTGCCCACTCTGAAGAGTGGCGCCTGATTGGGTGTGATTGGGTAATTGTAGGTCTAGTGTAAAGGGCTTTGAGTAGTCACTATGACTAGAAAAGCTCTATGTAAATTCGATTAATTTACCATTTAATGTCATCAGTCTTCACCATTAAACATTTCTGTACTAAAGATACTTTTGATTGTTTTTGTTATATTCTAAATTTCACTTTTCACGTTGTATTAGATCAAATTCTCAAAGTATATCAATGTGTGTGTAATGAATTAATACAATATGAGTTTTACTTTTTGAATTAATTACTGAATGAAATAATCTTTTTGCTGATATTGTAAAAGATGCTTGCAGTATGAGATCAGTAGATTATTTTTCTTTTCTTTGAATAATATTTACTGACATTTACAGTGATGTTTTTGTAGTCAGAGAAGAAAATGTCCATCATCGCCTCCAGCAGTGACCAGCGTTTATATGAATGTGTTCACAATGCAACTAGACTGGCACAAACGCCCATCCTGTTGTTTGGATGCCTATGAGTCTTGGAGTGAGAAGCCTGCTCTGTGCAGATAACCAAGTGTTGCTGTTCTCCATGCATCACAGAGGATACTGACTGATGCTGCTGGAGCTCCGTGGCTAAAATCTGGCCGTTGCAGTAAATCCACAAAACAAAAGTGGCAATGCTGAACTAAAAGGAGCATCAGAGACAAGGGTTCACTTCAAGTTCTGTACAGTTTCTGCCTTGGGCAAAACGAAACAAAACACTCTCTTTAGTTCACAATTTGGGCATCAAGAATTAATTATCACAAAGCAAACACATATTCCAATAGCTGACAAACTAAAATAGAAACGTTTTGCATCTTGTTGGTCTGTGTTCCCCAAGGCAACATTTTCTCTACGGCACAACATGCCGTAGAGAAAATGGATATTTGTCTTTCTGGATATTTGTCAAAACAATACTTTGTTTTCTCGGCTTTGTTCTATTCATTTAAGCACAAGAGCATGTCTCTGTTTTTAAAAAGGGTGGGATGACTCTAGACTTCATATTTTTACATTGGCGTACAATCAAAAAAGTTGAGTTAAGCTGAGTATTTCTATGCAGCTTAGTTCATATTCATGATGAGGACTCAGTAACTGTAAACTATTGTTATGGTAATGGTTAAAAGGACAGGAAATGATAGTGGTCCTCATCTTTTGCAGTCTCCAACAGGTTTACTTCCAGTATTGCCCCATGTTTCGCTCCATTCATCCTCAATTCTGTTCAGTTCAGTTTTTTTACATAGCAGCAATTCACAGTAAACATCTTCTAAAGGCACTTTACAAGGCAAACAGATTACAGAAATACATAATTAAACTAATCCAATAGACAGATTCAAATTGAATTTGATAGTAGTCAATGGCAATTTGCCAGGGGGGCATTAAAAGAGGGCATACAAGCAGATTACAGATTAAAGCAGATTAAATGATTTCATCAGTTGTGGGTTGAATGTGTTGAATAGGTATATGAATGCTTGTTTGGTTGCACAACGAGTATTTCCCAATATCTTCCGTCTTATATAGCTATCTGAGCAAAGCTACCTGTGTTGCCAAATTCAGAAGCTAAGTCTGCCACTTGTCCAGCTTTCTGTCATCAAATATTCATGGTTTCTATGAATCCTAGACATATGTTTTTTTTATACCTGCACGAGATGCATAATTTATCCTTATTCCACAGCGACGCAATATATTATTTTCCCTGAGCTCAAGATTTTCACAACTGGAAGAAAATAACCTACATTAAAATAAAACAAAGCTAATTTTAGGTCCACCTTCACAAAGTATTACCTTTTTAAACCTTTTCTAAAAGAATCTCAATCCTATAGAGAAAAGAGGTGAATTGTGGCAGGAGAGCAGCTGCTCTGTAGGTGCAAGGTTACAGCTGCAGATGGAGAGAGTTATGAGATGTTTAAACTCCCTCAAAAAACTATACTGGAGTATTAGAAGAAAATGCTTTTATTTCACTCACACCTCACTGTTTTAGCCAGTAATCTAAATCCAGCACTTAAAACAATGCATCAGGTGAAAGTGTCCAAACAGCTGCTACTACACTCTCTCTCCACTTTTAGTACATATTTTATTTTCTTTGCTGCAGAAGTAGTACTGCTAGCTGCATTCATTTCCCTTTTTTTCCCTTCCTTATACAGCCGTTTTGGATCAGTGTTATTCTCAATTTCAAAACCGAATTAACACACAATGAGTGTCACAGACAAACAGTCTGAGTATAATGCTCTTGGATGGCCTGAGGAGCCCTGGCAGTGGGAGAAACAGTAAAAAAACGGATGAAACATCAAGTAAGAGATAAATGAAGACAACCAAAGGGAATGAAGACAATGAGAAATTAAAGAAAAAATGCCTGGAGACCAAAGAAAATGAGGATGAACAGGCAAGAAAGCATAAATACGTAAGTCATGCTATCACTTCTTTTTGCCTGCATCACTTAGGGTTTACAGACTAAAAGGTTTGCCCTACACTTTCAGTGTTATGGTATAAGGAGATACTTTCCATGCAGTTGTTTCTGGCAGCCTCCCAAACTGTGAATATTACTGCCTGCAATATTTCACAAGCTTGTTCACTTTCAGTTCAAGAACATGCTCACATCAGCATGTTCTTTGAAATCATCATTCTTTGAGAGTTAATTCATTTCAGTTCTTACTTTATGCACATAATTATCTTCTTTCAGTTAAAGAGATGGATGGCAGCCGAAAATAAAGAAAACTTTATAAGAGCAAACGTTTTGAAGCCACACGCCAATGGCCAACGTTAAGGGGAGGATACATTAGATGTACCCTAAAAAGCTTTTACAAAGACCTTTGTAGCTCAAAAGCGGCTGATATTTGAAGCCTCTTTTTGGCTTTAAGTACAGTGCAGAATGGGATTTTATCTTGCCTGTCGACAACATGGTTAACTAAGATAGACTGAAATGTTGCGTTAGGTTGAACATGTTGATAGAAATGAAGAATAAAAAAAGCAAACAATCTAGAATTTAATGTTTCAATCCAGAATGTTTTTTCTTCAAGAAAAAAAAAACCTTTTGGGCATGGTTCCTACTTTGACAACTTGTTTAACCTAAACTTTAGTTTGTTCTTTGCTTTTTTCAATCAAACATCAACAGATGAAAAGGTTATTTGGTTTCAATCTGATTCCAAAACAGGAAAAGGCCTCCATGTTCAGAGTTTAAAATTTTAGGCTTAGATTAAAAAAAAAAAAAAAAACAGGAAATGGAAATATGGGCCACAGGACAGAAATTGATTTGAATACATAATTGGGCAGGTTTATGTGACCTGGAAACTGTTTGCGTGTGAAAGTGTGAGTAGTGTAGTGACCCTATGGTGGCACTGGAACACAATGGCACCCTGACTGGCATTAGGTATCACGATGAAATCTTTAGACCCATTGTTAGACCCTTCGCTGGTGTACTGGGTCCTGGGTTCCTCCTGGTGCATAATAATGCCCAGCCTCATGTCGCAAGAGTATGCAGGCAATTCCTGGAGGATGAAGGAATTGATATTATTGACTGACCTCCAAGCTTCCCTGACCTAAAGCCAGTAAAACATCTCTTGGACATCATGTTTAGGTCTATCTGACCCTACCAGGTTGCACCTCAGACTGTCCAGGAGCTCAGTGAGGCCCTGGTCATGATCTGGGAGGAGATACCCCAGGACACCATTCATCATCTCATAAACAGAATGACCCAACATTGTCAGGCATGCATACAAGTACACTGGGGCCATACAAAGTACTAAGTACTATTTTGAATTGTAGCAATGACATTCCAGCAAATTGGACTAGCCTGCTGCATCAGTTTTTCAGTTTACATTTCTCGGTGACAGATTAAGCCCTCTGTGGGTTGATCATTTTCACTTCCATCAAATAATGTGGTATCCTTTCGTTGGTGACACATTACCCATTCTATATTAGTATGGATATCCAGCATGATTTTTTTCCAATTGAGGTTTGATGTGTTTTCAAAGTGTTCCTTTATTTTTTTAGCAGTTTGTTGTTGAGATGAAGAATTTGCATATAGTATACTAGGAAATATTGTGTCCAGGTAGTCCTTTGCAAATGTGATATTGCACACAATGACATTGTGATGATGACTGTGAATAGATTAATTGTGCTATTCTAAGTGAAATATACTGTAGGAAAATCACATTTTAAGCAGAAAATCTCAACATGGTCCTATGTTTTGAAACCTAACATTAATGTCCAGGTCATGTAAACCCAATTTGTAATGTCTAAGCAGCTTACTGGCACTTATATATTTTGATCATTTAAACAGTGTTTGCTTTCTCCCTGAATATTTGTGCAAGGTTTTTATAGTGTTCTGTCTGATTTGCTGTCGGTAAGTGAGATGCAGCACTTTTATAGCACTTAAAGAAGCTTCTTTAGCTTTGGTTCCTTTTCTCTTCATGTAGCTACTGTCTGATCAGTAAGTAACGAAAAGTAGGACAAGTATTTAACAGGTGTTTCTAAAACCTATTTTTAGGTAAAAAATACAAATAAGCAACATTTGAGCAAAACCCTTTGCCCCAAAATGCTCCCTGGCCACTGCACAGCTCTCCACAGCTCCCTATGGGATGGGATAAATGCAGAGGACACATTTCGTTGGAATGTACAATTGGAATAACAAATAAAATTCAAACAAATAAAACGTTATTAGATTATTAGATAATATAAAGAAAAAAGCGAAAGGAAAACGTAAAGAAAAGTTGCATCCATTCTCTCTGTGTTATTTTACAGTCAAAATCTGGAAGCTGTCTTCACTACAAAACAACTAGATAACTTAACAGAGATCCCTGGATACTACTTTTAGATGTGCTAAGAGCCACAAATTATAAAAAAATAAATCAAATACAATGTTAAAGAATGCTTAAACTCACTTATTTATTTATTTATTTAATTTCCCAAAGATCAGTAAAAAACTTTTACCTTGTCACGTTGTATTTGATGCAGACTATCTCCAAGGTGAATTAGGTGAATGTATGTATACATAATTTTTAACATAGCCGTCAGTAAAAACAAAGAAGACCATTAAATCAGGCAGTTTGAGGTGTTTTCCTTTTCATTTGTCTTTGTAAAATATTGTAAACCCATAGTTTGTGTGGGGGACTGACTCC
Source organism: Crenichthys baileyi (assembly GCA_036173005.1). Lineage (NCBI taxonomy): Eukaryota > Metazoa > Chordata > Actinopteri > Cyprinodontiformes > Goodeidae > Crenichthys > Crenichthys baileyi. The sequence goes on from JAHHUM010001249.1 coordinate 260,265, forward strand.
AGTCACACATCCAGAAAAAGCAACGATAAATCAAATTTAAAACGAAACCTTCCTAAGCAACCATAACCAAAGACCTTGTGGTGCAAATAAACATTTCCACACCTCTGTACACACTGTGTCTCTGCAGATTTATAAGAAAGTCTGATTTCTGCTGCCAAACAAAAAAACTTTGTTAATCAGATTTTTAATTATAGAGATCGAAAGCTCGAAAGTTATGAAGATAATGAGAATAGAGGAGTAAAAGAATCAGGACGGCCTGCTTAGTAGCTGATTACAGAGTGTGTATAACTGTGCTACCAACACTCGTGCTAGGAAAGGCCAGTACAACGCTATTGTTAAATAAATGAAAATTAAAAGAAATGCATAAGATCTTGGAACAATTAAGTCATTGTATAGTCATATGAAAAAAATCTTCGTACTCTAAAATTCCCTCTGGATTTTTCTAACATATATGGACATCTACTATCAATTTGACCAAAAATTGGAAATTCCATTAGTATGAATAAACAAAAACTGAAGATAACACCTATTAAATTTTTAATAAATAATAACAAATTAACACACAGATCACATTAAGCACACACAAACTGAACATATTTTGAAGGAGGTTTGCTCTGTTTAAACCTCAGACATGTTGTTTGCTGTGCTCCTGCCAGCTGAAGTTAAGTATACCATTGTAAAATCTAAAGATCTCTCTGAGGCCTTGAAAAAGATGATTGTAGCAGCTTATGAGTTCCGTTAGGGGTTTAGACAGGCCTCAAATGAGTTTAAGTCCACCACTCGACTGTATGGAAAATGATCTCAATGTCAGGGTTTGTGTAGCGGAGGACCCCGGAATGCAGACGAGCATGACAGTAAGTGAAATGATTTAATGAACAGAAACTTACTGAAGAAGACGGTGGCAAAAAAGCAAACATGGATAGGCTGGCAAGACAGGCTTGGCATGAGCGAAGGGCAGTACTTAACTAGAGATAATGAACCAAACGTTTCTGCAAGGAATGAACAGATGTGTATATATAGAACAAGAACAAGGTGAACATGGAGACTGATTTGCTTAGTGCAGGTGAACCGAATTAAGTTAATTGATAACGTGACTGGAGAAAAACAGAAATTCAGGGATACAAACTAAAAGAAACATAACTAGAAAAACCTGAAACTAAAGCATAACCAGATCCAAAAGCCTAACTTGACAAAACATGAACTAGAAGACAAAAACTAAAGCATGACCAGGAAAATAATAAACAGAAGCATGATTCAAAACTGGGGCTGCACGGTGGCGCAGTTGGTAGCACTGTTGCCTTGCAGCAAGAAGGTCCTGCATGCTCCGGCTTCCTTCCACAGTCCAAAGACATGCCTGTTAGGTTGACTGGTCTCTCTAAATTGCCCTTAGGTGTATGAATGAGTGTGTGCATGGTTGTTTGCGATGCAATGGACAGGTCGCCAGTCCATCGCAGGGCAGCACACAAACAAACATGCGATGCCATGGACTGGCGACCTGTCCAGGGTGTACCGCGCCTCTCGCCCATAGACTGCTGGAAATAGGCACCAGCTCCCCCGCAACCCACTACGGACTAAGCGGTAGAAAATGACTGACTGACTGATTCAAAACCTTAACTGTGAGAAACCTAAGAGGAGAAACCCGCAACCAAAAACCAAACAACCCCAAATCATAACACTCAGAGTAGAAAACATTCAAAACAACTGCCAACATGCCCCAGTCTGGCTGTTCAAGCAAGTTCACCCTGAGAGCAGATCGCAAAATGCTAAAAGAAGTGTCCATAAACCTTAAAATGTCAACACGGACCTACAGCAGGCTCTTGTTACCATTGAAATGAAAGTGCATGCCGTTAAAATCAGAAAGAGACTGCACAAGCCTAATTCAGTTCAGCTCAGTTTATTTATATAACAGCAGTTTACTTCAAACGTCATCTCAAGGCACTTTACAAGACAAAGAGGTTTAATGCACATACAGAAATATATAATCAAATCATCCAATCATAAAGACAGACTCAAATTTACCTACCTACATACGAATTTGATCTAAGTTGTAATACAAGGCAGTCAAATATCATTTACAATGCCTATTTATAAGTAGTTTTCTATCTAAGGAAGCCCAGTTGATAGCATAGAGGTGTTAACTTTGAAGCAATCCCTATTATAGAGCATACATATAGCCACATTGTAAAGGAAGCACTCCATTAAAGAAAAAGTAAACAGTTAAAGACAGGAGTACCTCTTTTCATAACTTCATCTGAGCCAGTACTAAAATCTATGGGATGAAAAACAGAGTGGCAGCAGTAGCTCCTTCAATGACTTTGTGGAGTAGAGAGACAGGATTACAATAATCATGTTGTCTCTCAGTGGGGAAATTCAGGACTCAGTTAAAGATAGATTTACAGGGTTAAGTGTATCCTATATATAGAGAGAGCATGAAGTTATTGGTAACAATAGCTTTGCGAATGGCCCTCTCTGGGAAGATGTCAAAGCTCAACAGAAATAAACAGAAAAAAGAGAGAGAGAATATAAAGTTGTCTAATATTCAGCAATATGTCTGACAGGCTATAATGCTGCCTAGTCTTTGTATTATTTTCTTGACTGATACCTTTATACAGTGAGAATCTTTTAATCTTTACAGCCTCTACACAAAATAGCTAAAGGTTGGAAATGAACAAAGGTTAGAAAAATGTACTAGAACAGCTGATTGGGTTAATTAACTGATCATTAACTAGCTCATTAGATCAGATTTGACTTCAAAACTGAATTATTTGGTTAAAAACTAATTGGAGATTTATTTTGTGCTACACAGCACAGACGAAAAATTACCAAATCATGATCCATAAAAATCTGCATCAATGCAAGATTTGTTCTACATAAAATACAGTTCAATCTAATTTCTACCAAATTAACAAAGACTGAGTTTCATCAGGCGGGGAACATGACTCGCTTCTTTTCAGCATACACAGCTTTTTCTTTCAGAGATGAACCCAAAAGGCCAAAGAGCCTCTTGGCACTGCTAACAAAGGCAGCCAGAGTTTTGATGCATCAACAGGTGGCAGGATGCCCTCTCCTCGCCGGCTCTGTGCAGCTGAGCGGAGCAGCTTCAAAGCCTGACAGCTGTCTGTCTGTAGAGCTCAGCGCAACAGGAGGTTCGAGCTCAAATGAAGTTTTCCTCCTGCGGGTCCGACTCACCTCTGACAGGCAGCCAGCCCCAGAGCGGGTGCACTTTGACAGAGAAACAAACGGAAAAAAACGTTTGTTTTCTGTGTGACTGTTCCTGTACCAGAGAAGAAAACAAGAGGAAAGGAAGTTGGATACAGTGTTAATTCACATAAATCCACATCTCATCTTCTTTCTGGCCTTCTTCACCCTGCAGTGCATCGTGATCTTTGTGCAGTTCTGTGATAATCCATCTATAGGATCCATGTGTGTGTGGGTGTGTGTCTAATGCTTTTCACAGTCGGAATAATTCATCCATGTGTGAGGTGTGGGTGTGATTGCACTTTTTGTGTAACATGGACTCTGGACAATTCATCTACATTAGCAAGACATTAACCTGCTCACCTAACACATCCATCACCTGTACTCACACACACAGGGACATACAGACACACATGCAATCAGACAGAAATGTACACAGCCTTAGGCAAGGGCAGCGGAGAATCCCGATTACAAGAAAATAGGGAGCTGCAGTGGTTCCAGGTGTATTTTTTTTAAATAAAGGTAGATTTAGACTGACACCGATTTCTAACCAAACAGATTTGTACAAAGAGTGACAAATACGTATGTAGTAATGGTTATCTAATTAAAGACACTTATTCTTAAATTAGGTAGCAAGCGGATGCGTCCACCTTCTAATTTTAAAAGGCATGACTGTATGAATTTGATCTTTGCTAAATTAAACTCTGTACTTTCATCAGTTGCTAAGATAATTATACTTTGACATCCCTTTATTGCTTTTCAGTTACAATTGCAGATTTCTAATGCTTCTGCTTTTTTGTCACACATCTTTCAGATCATCAAGCAAATCTTAATATCAGAATATCAGTATATTCAGAAAAGCAGTTATCAAATGATAATTTCACCTATCATGGGAAATAAATTAGCTATTCAAACCACCCTGGCTCTAGTTGGGAAAAACAATTGAAGCATAGACCTAATAACTGACCACTCGTCTTTACAAATTTGTTATAAATCAGCCATATTGGAGGATCTATGAGTTTGATCGGCCTGTTTAAGGCCAAACAACAGCATCTCAATTGGATTTAAGTCTAGACTTTTACTAGGCCACTCCAAACCCTTTATTTTATTTTGGTTTGTTATTTTTTCTTTTCTTTTTTTTTCATTAACATAGAAAATACTCTGTGTATGCTCTGTATTCTCAAACCCCCAGTCAGTCATGGCAGATGGCCGCTCACAATGATTGAGGTTCTGCTGGAGGTTTCTTCCTGTTAAAGAGGAGTTTTCCTTTCCTGTCGATACATGCATGCTCAGTATGGGGGATTGCTGCAAAGTCAACAACACAATGCAAGCAGCTCTCCACTGTCGCTACATGCTCATCCAGGAGAACTGAACACTGCAAGTCAATCACTCGATGCAAAAAACTTTTTGGCTCACGAAGGTGTGTCGGGCTGGTTGAGGCCCGCAGGGACAGTGCTGGGCAGTGGTGGTCATCCCTCACTCTATATCTCTCGGAGACTGCCCCCCCCCCCCCCCCCCCCGCGGGGGAAATACAATGTGCCCCTTGGTGCCACCGGGTTCCCACTGATGTGTTTTTCTGGGCCAGCAGAGGATTTCCCCTTGGAGTTCTCTCATGAATGCAGTTTTTGCACAGTTTCTTACTTACTGTTGAACACTTACTTTAACTGAGGCAGTTGATTTTGGTAATGTTTGAAATATTGTTGTTGGTTCTTTTGTGACCTCCTCTATGACTCCTTGAGGTGTTTCTGTGATAGTATTGAAAGGGCAGCCTTTAATGGGGAGCTTTACGCCTTCCCATGTTAGCTTAATCGGTGCCCCTTTTTAGCCTACTTCATGTTGTCAGACAGATTATTTTTAAGTGTTATTAATCAGGAGTTAAACAAGCCAGGTTGTGGTTATTGTAGTTAATCAGTTATGTCATGATTTGATCAAGGAGGCAATTATGTTCACCTATGGCCAGGTTAGTTTGTATAGCTTGTTGCCTAATAAATAAAATCATAATTTGAAAACTGCTTTTTCTATGAAGTCAATGTCAATGATTTTGTCTGTTATTAAAATGTGTTTGATGATCTAAAAGATTAAAGTGTGAACAAATGCAAAACCAAAAGAAATTTAATAGGGAACAAATCGCTGCACTATAATGTAAACCATTTCAGCTCAGTTTTCAGTAAAGCTGTTGTTTTTCAGATAGCCTCACTAGTCATTTCTGCTGTATTTAGTTGGCAATTTCATTAGCTCCAAGTAAATGAAGATGCTGTCTTCATGCTGCAAATGTTTCTTTCTGTTAATTTTGAAGATTAATGCTTAGAGCTAATGAAAACCTCAAATTATGCTTCTCAGAAAAGTAGAATATTACATTGGATTAACAACAAATTACATTACAGAAATTTTATGGACTCCACAATCATGGGGAAGACTGCTGACATAGTTGTTCAGCAGACAGTCGCTGATGCCCTTCACAAGCAGAGTAAGCCCATTGCTAGGGAAGCTGGCTGTTCACAAAGGGCTGAATCCAGGCTTTTTCATTGAAAGTAAAGTGAACTGGCAACAGGGCTAACCTAGCCTTGAGAGGATTGTCAAGCAACATCCATTCTAGAATTTGGGTAAGTGTCACAAGGAGTGGACTGAGGCTGGAGTCAGCGCATCAGGAGCCACCACACCCAGACGAATCCTATACATGGGCTACAAGCAACTTACCTGGGCTAAGGAGAAAAACTGGTCTGTGGTTCATCTTTTCAGATATCTTTTCAGATAAAAGTAAAGTTTACATTTAATTTGGAAATCAAGGACTCAGAGTCTGCAGAAAGAAGATGGCCAGAAGCAACTTTCCTAATAAAACCTTATTGATGAGAAAGAAATAAAGGTTTATTCAGTGTCTATGCTTGCTATGAACTCAAAGCAAAAAGACATTGACACTTTTAATTTTTTTGTTTCTTTATCGCAAGTCATATCTTTATCGCAACATTCACCAATACTATCGCATATCAAATGTTTTCCTAACATAAGCATTCCTTATTCTGGAGTTGAGCAAACCTTTTAGCTTGATCGCCCTGGAAAAGAAGGAGACAGACATCAAACATCTGCACAAAATATTCCCATGCTCTTTAAAGTATCCATCTGAATCAACTTATTTTAGAAATTTTATTAGAAAAGGCATTAATTATCAGCTTTACCCAAACCTCCATTCATTTGTTAGATTTTTTCATAGACCTTCATCAGAGCCACCTGAAAGGTAACTATCGAAGCACAACTATGACAAACAATAACAATAAAATATTTCAGTCTGGGTTTGGGAATACTCGAAGCAAATGAACACGTTATGTGTATTATATAAGTAATAAAGTCCTTGATTAAAGAGAGAATTAGTTGCCACAATGGCCTGAGATCACTTACAAAGACATTTTAATTAGACTGCAGCATCCCCCTTCAGAGATGGCTCAGCAATAAAAGCACTGCAGTTAAACGTGACTATCTGCCTGTGAAATCTTTGTTTGCTGTTGGTAATTATTTTCTTACTGTAAGCAGAAGTGGCTGCACACATTGGGAAGGTTAATATAATCATAATATGACACCGAAAAGGTCAGAAATATATGGGATCTTTGAGGTTGAGTCATTTAGGCATGGCTGAATATGCCATGTAGAAACAGACATCCCTGAACATGATTATACTGATCTAGAAATATCAAAAACCATAAAACCTAAGGAAACCATTGCATTTGCCAGGGAGAGCCAGACAAAGACTAGAACTTCTGGAAAAATGTTCTTTAGACAGATGAGTGTAAAATTTTATTATCTGAACACCAGCACAGAGGATATGTTTGGCATAACCCAAATAATGCCAGGAAAGGAACCTCAACCAACAACCTTAAACCACAGAGGTGGAAGTGTCAAGCTTTGGGGATCATTTTTATTTTATCGCATACCATATTTCACAGTGGGTATAGGGTTACTTTGGTGATGCGCAATGTTCTTATCGGTTACTTTAGTGATGCGCAATTTTTTATCGGTTTAAACATTTTTGAATTGTGGCTAAAACTTCAAATTCGGTTTCCTCAGACCATATTATACATGCCTACAAGGTTCAGGTCTGGATGTTTTGTTTGACCACATGTAAAACTCAACCAGTAGTAACCAGAAATTCCTGCAATCCCTTCAGTATTGTTGTCAGGCATCCTCCGTGACCGGTTTCCCTCCTGTCTTTCGAAAAGTTTTAGTAATCTCACTGTTGTTCCATATTTCCCCCAGTCAACTGACTTTATTGTGCCATGGAATGTAAAGTTCTGTTGATGTTTTTCAGCCTTCTCCAGATTCCAGATCCATGTTGATCCTTTCTTACCTCTCTGAATTGATACAGTATTTACCGCTATGTGTTCCCAAAGAGTCTAAACTTGTAAAAGGCTGCCGAAAACAATGTCTAAAGGTGTGCACACTCATGCAACAGGTTTTTTTTTAACTTTGTATTTTTCTCATGTTTCTCATTTAAATTGTGGAAGCCTAATGTCAGATTAAAGGAGAAACAAGTTCTGAAAAGATTTCTCCTGGTCTGATTTTCTTTAATTGGCATTTTAACATGTCATTACTCTCCCTCTTATATGCACTCTTTTTATAGTGCCTCTTTTTAATATCGGCACACTGCATCAGCATTGAGAGATGCCGTCTGCTCTGTTAAGCTGTTTTGAAGCAGTTCTGATTTCCTGTAGATAATCAAAGATGGAGGTAGGTGGAAGGGATGTGGTGGACAGGAACAGCTGGAGGTCATCAGCATAGCCATGAAAATAAATGTCATATGTCCAAATACACTCCTCAAAAAAATAAAGGGAACACTCAAATAACACATCCTATATCTGAATGAATGAAATATTGAAGACTTTGTTCTGTACAAAGTTGAATGTGCTGAAAACAAAATCACACAGAAATCATCAATGGAAATCAAATTTATTAACCAATGGAGGCCTGGATTTGGAATCACACACAAAATTAAAGTGGAAAAACACACTACAGGCTGATCCAACTTTGATGTAATGTCATTAAAACAAGTCAAAATGAGGCTCAGTATTGTGTGTGGCCTCCACGTGCCTGTATGACCTCCCTACAATGCCTGGGCATGCTCCTGATGAGACGGCGGAGGGTCTCCTGAAGGATCTCCTCCCAGACCTGGACTAAAGCATCCGCCAACTCCTGGACAGTCTGTGGCGCAATGTGACATTGGTGGATAGAGCGAGACATGATGTCCCAGATGTGCTCAATCGGATTCAGGTCTGGGGAGCGCGCGGGCCAGTCCATAGCTTCAATGTTTTCATCTTGCAGGAACTGCTGACACACTCCAGCCACATGAGGTCTAGCTTTGTCCTGCATTAGGAGGAACCCAGGGCCAACCGCACCAGCATATGGTCTCACAAGGGGTCTGAGGATCTCATCTCGGTACCTAATGGCAGTCAGGCTACCTCTGGCGAGCACGTGGAAGGCCGTGCGGCCCTCCAAAGAAATGCCACCCCACACCATTACTGACCCACTGCCAAACCGGTCATGCTGAAGGATGTTGCAGGCAGCAGATTGCTCTCCATGATGTCTCCAGACTCTGTCACATGTGCTCAGTGTGAACCTGCTTTCATCTGTGAAGAGCACAGGGTGAATTTGCCAATCCTGGTGTTCTCTGGCAAATGCCAAGCGCCCTGCACGATGTTGGGCTGTGAGCACAACCCCCATTTGTGGACGTCGGGCCCTCATACCATCCTCATGGAGTCGGTTTCCAACCGTTTGTGCAAACACATGCACATTTGTGGCCTGCTGGAGGTCATTTTGCAGGGCTCTGGCAGTGCTCCTCCTGTTCCTCCTTGCACAAAGGCGGAGGTAGCGGTCCTGCTGCTGGGTTGTTGCCCTCCTATGGCCTCCTCCACGTCTCCTGGTGTACTGGCCTGTCTCCTGGTAGCGACTCCAGGCTCTGGACACTACGCTGGCAAACCTTCTTGCTACAGCTCGCATTGATGTGCCATCCTGGATGAGCTGCACTACCTGAGCCACTTGTTTGGGTTGTAGAGTCCGTCTCATGCTACCATGAGTGTGAAAGCACCACCAACATTTAAAGGTGACCAAAACATCAGCCAGAAAACATAGGTACTGAGAAGTGGTCTGTGGTCCCCACCTGCAGAACCCCTCCTTTATTGAGTGTGTCTTGCTAATCGGCAAAGATTTCCCCCTGTTGTCTGTTTTATGCAAACAGCATGTGAAATTGATTGTCAATCAGTGTTGCTTCCTAAGTGGACAGTTAGATTTCACAGAAGTTTGATTTACTTGGAGTTATATTGTGTTGTTTAAGTGTTCCCTTTATTTTTTTGAGCAGTGTATATTGCAAAGTAGGAGGAGGTAGATAATGAAAAGGAGATGTCCAAGTACTGACCAGAGGGGTGATTGTTGAAATATTAATGATCTGAAAAGCGAGGTAGGCAGAAAATCAGACTGACAGGTTTTGTGGATAAGGACACATATATCAATCGTGGAGGAAAGTTCAAAGTGGTGTGCTACATCCTTTCATAGAATATGCTGTGCAACTCAAGGTTAACATCTTGGAAATACTTTCTTTAAACACAATGTTTGACCAATTATGAAGGGCAAACTAATGGGTCCTCAAGTAAATGATGGAGGTTATGTTAACACTGGAAAAATATGTCCCAACTTCTACAACACAGACATGTCCAGGTGTAAATCCAGAAATATTAAATGCCGGTTCTTTCATGACTGGCGCCCTGGATGGGCTCTTCCGTCTGCCTCCCACCACAGCCACTACTGTCTTCTATTTTTCATGGTTGTTTCCAAATACAAACATCTACAGAAACTCCCCTTTCTAATGCCACCCTGGGCTACTACCCATATGGTCCATATCCAAAATCGATATTACATATTCAAATTCTCATCTTTTGTTAAGACAAAAATGTTCTTCTACTTTATGTAGAAAACAAATATTGAAGTTTAATTTTACTGCCTAATTGACAGAGATGCCTAAGGGTAGATGACAGATAAGGATGAACAAAAATAAAGAAGGGCCACAACAGAGTAAAAAGAAGAAAAAAGAGAGAGAAGTGGCAGAGAAAGTTAGGAACAAGAAGGAAGAGTGGTGTCTAGATTGTTAGATGGGAAAAATGGGAGGCAGCCATCAAAAATGAGAGTAGAGTAAACAAACGAACCAAAGAGAGGAGCAAGAGGAGAAATGATCCAGAGAAGAAATGATGGCTGAGGGAGCGGGGGATACGGGGAGTCGGGGAGTGTGACGAGAGTGAGGAAAGGAGGAGAGAGGACAAGAGAGGCATTGTGCTGTGTGGCAGCCCCCAGTCGCTGTTTTCTTTGGTTGCCATCACAACGGGGAGAGAGAGGACTGATAAGTTAACCAGATGGTTAGAGACCCAGAGAAGGAGCAGAGCGTGTGTTTTTGTGTGTAGATGTGTTTGTGCGTGTCAATGCAGAGCTGCTCCAGTGATGTTTCAGGCCTTTTCGGAGTCTCTGGCGACGACGGATCAAGACTGACAGTCGTTTCAACTCCTAATTCATATTTTAATTTCTTTATGGTGCCTCAGCAAAGCAAGAGAACATTTAAGAGTTGCAAAAACAAATCATCTCATTTGCTTTTTTCTCTTTGCTTTTGTTCCTTCTCTCTTGTTGTTTCAGTATGCATATCTTTGGTCGCATTATTTATGATTTCCACTTTACAGTTCTTATCTTCTGTTATTTTCTGACTTGACATCTGCATACTCCCATCCCACACAATCCTCTGAGGTTTCTGGGGTTGGCAACAGATCACTCTAAAGAATTCCTCTGCAAAACATTGAAGTCCCAGTAGCAGAAACAACTGCATTTTCCCATTTTTTTCCCCCTGCTAAGCTTGTGTTTTCTTACCTAAACATTATTTCCGTACCCATCTGATTGAAGTATGCATGGGAAACAGTGGTCATTTGTAAAAACTGCAAGCATGCCACATCTGGTTGATGAAATATAATATATTTCATCAACCAGATGTGCCATGCTATAACTGAACAGTCATGACGATTCACTTTTTTAAAGATTCTAGCAAGAGATGCATTTCCTTTCCTAATTGTAAAATTATAATAAAAATAGAGTTGGATAATAAAGGACGAATTATAACTGCAGGATTGTATAAAAATGTTCCAATTGTCCTTGGGGTATTAAATTAAATTCCCCAACATAATGATCTTGCCTATCTCCTGTCTGAATTAGGGTCCTCAACAGAAACAGCTTATGACACTTAGTTGAAGAGGAATGCTGCGAGGATCAAACAGAGGGAGACTTCATGTTGTCATGGGTTCAGCCTTACTTCTTTGAGTAAGAACTGGTTTCTAACTATCCCCTAGGAATGATGGATACTGCTGTGGATGGAATAGCTGAAGCAACCAGTGAAGAGGGCAATGATCATCTTCAGAACATAACAAATCTATCTATCACTGTTTAAAGCCTTACATCTGATTGTTTGTTATGCTTTTGCCACTCATAATTGCCAATATTTAGCTACTTAAATTTTTTTTTATAATCTAATAAAAAGCAACCAATTCTTTACATTTGTATTGAGAAATCTCTACCACATATTTTTAGAAAAATGAGGAGATGTCTCCAAGTTTGTTAGGATTACAATGTATAAATGTATAATCTAAGATAAAAATTTCAATTTAAAATGATAAGAAAGCCAGTGGGAGTTAAATCACTAATTATTATTACAGAAAACCCTAAAATCTGCTCCTGTCTGAGCAAAACAACAAAACCCAAACAAACCTCTAACCAATGAACACCAATGAATCTACAAACAGGCAAAAAGTACAATTTTTATGACGTGAAAATGAATGAAATTAATGAAAATGAAATCTAAACCTACTAAATTCTAAAATTAGAAGTTAGAAGGAAGGGGATTTATTGTCTAGCTCCGAGTTTTATTATTTATTCTAAGAGGGGAGGGAAAAAAGAAAATGGATGAAGAGAAGGGATTAAGAACCAGCCTGGTCAGTTTTCAGCACCAGAACCATCACAAAACTAAGGTAAATATGCTCAAAGGAAATTATTTGGTGAAGCTGAACAAGCATCCAATTTGTATGTGGAGAAAAAACAAAAGTTGCATTGAACTTGACAGAATAATAGTGGAACCTGATGATGCAAACAAAAACACAATAAAACCGAATCTCAAAAGAGCTGAACAGTCTTCTCTCTTAAAATCTTCTTGATGAGTAAATGTAAGCTATTTTTACTATTGGTAAGCCTGATAGCAAAATTAGTTGCTATGGCTTTTTTTGTTCCATGCTCTTGCTGCTGCTGCTGCTGCTGCTGCGGTAAACCAGTCAAACTCCAAGTTTTACACTGCAGGTTACTTATTTCTTCTCAGCTGCTGTCTCCAGATACTTCTTATTGCTCAATAATTTTTATGATGATAAATAACGTTAAACTACTGTTATTGATAAATCTACACCTTCATCTGGTACCTATATGCAAGATGTGCACATTTAAAGTTACTTTCAATTACAGTAACATGCTGTTTAGAGTTGTATGCAAATGTAATTCTGTTAATAACAATGGTACTGTTTTTGAAAAGCAACAATGCTGCACATGACTGAGACAGAGTTGTGTCTGTCTACTTCATATTAATATGGCAAAGCAAATGGATACAAGAGCAGAATTTTGAGGAACAATTCTTAGTTCACATAAGAGCTCCTCTACTTGCTAAATCTGCAGGGTGGTAGGTCTGTCTGAGTCTCTGCATCAGTAATGAGGCATCATATTTGAATGGACTGCCATGATTTTGTCTTTCGGGGGAAGGCATTCTTTCTAAAAAAACAGTGCTCAGATGAGCTTCTGTTTGTTTCTCAACAATGTGTGCTACACTCTCCTAAACAAAATTCTGTCCAAAAGGGAACACACTTTGGAGGAATCTTGTCCTCAATCGCTGCGTTTTGATTGACCATCAAATTGCGCAAATTTTAATTCTGAAAAAAAAGAAAATCACTTAATGGAAACACGGCAATTTCAAATAAACTCCTGTTTTTTCGATAAAAAGTTTTTGCGCTAGTATGACATGGTTTTTTGGCTGTATCGAAATTGGTGTGTTTTGCAAAACTGCAATGGAAACAATTTTTTCACATCACAGGAGTCACGTGATCAACAACCGGATGGTGCTACTGGCGAAAAAGACAAAAAAGACGACAGGAAGTAGTAGGAGGATGATGGCTCAGCATGTTTGGATTCACCAGGAGAGTATTTTGTAAATGTAGTTTGCTACGGGGCATTACCAGCATTTTAGATTTCAAAAAGCAAAGAAATGCGAGTATTTACCAAGATCTTAAAGCGGCTATCCGTCACCGCCATGTTTTTTAATAAGTAATCGCATGAAAAAATTTATTCACGTGTGATTTTAATTGTATTTCTTATTTAATGGAAACACCGGAATTGTGAAAATATGTTTTTTTGACATTGGCAGAATATCAACAAAAATTTTGCGCACATTTGTAATGGAAACGCAGCTAGTGAATTTGAGCACTGCAGAAGCTTTTGCATTCATGTGTGTCATCCAAAATGAAGACGAATGAGTGGATTTCAGTAGGCATTAAATTGATTTCTCTTTAAGATATAGCTGTAAAGTAGATCAAACTCCGGGCAAGTTTTTTATTTGTGCCCTATAATCTGCTGTTTTCGGTCCATGCACTGATACAGAGATGCTCTTCTACCGATTTGGCTCCAAACACAAACTGTCACCTTCTACATTTTCTGCTGAAGCAAAGGGAGAATAGCATGCAACTTTTCTTTCTGAACTCCTTTCCCTATTGCTTATTTATGTGAGGTATGTGGCCATTGCTGCAGTGTGCATGTACCCAAGAGTGTAGGTCGTTGTCAAGGCCAACTAGAAAGAGAATTTTATCAGTTTAATTTAAAAGTGAGAGAAAGTCTACATGGGTACCCCTGTGTGTGTCACTGTGAAAGAGGAGCAAGGGAGATGAAAGAAGAAACTCTTTTTTTTTAAATGAAGATTAGGTTTTACAACCCGAAGGCCTAAAGCAAAAGGAAAAGAGAACAGAGATAGAGTTGAGGTAGGGGCAAGTGAAAGAAGTGTGGAGCTAAGAATGCAGGAAGGGACTTGTGTGCAGAACAAAGAGTGGAAAAACACATGGAAGGTTAGGAATACGTTTTAATTAATGGTCCAGCAAGGCTTAATTAAAGCTAAGCTACAACCACTCTGCACACAGAAAGGCCTTGCTTGTATTTGGTAAGCTTTATCTTGGACAAGAATCCACAAAGCTTAAATAAAGAGAAAAATCCCCAAACATCATTGGTACATGTAATCTCCATACAGAAACAAGAACTAGCAAGCATTTTTGAGATCGAAAAACATCTAGTTATTAGTGCAGGAACTTTGGGGATGACCCCTTTGTAGTGGGTGATGGATATACACTCAACATCCACTTTATTAAGTACACACGGTCAGGTTCTGTTTATACAAATACTGAATCAGCCAATCAAAACAAAAAGTTACGACTCTCTACCTCCGAGTAGCTGGTCTCTTAGATCAGCCTGAGGAAAGTTTGCCCCATTCTTTACTTCCACAGGGAAGGTTTTTGAGGCATTGCTTGCATGTACAGCCCGTTTCAAGTAACCCCACAGCATTTCAAAACGGTCATGATCAGGGTTTTGACTTGGTCTAGAACTTCCCATTTCTGAATTCTCAGCTATTCCTCAGTGGATTTCTGGTAGATGTTGTGTTATTTTTGTGTTGCATGGTACAGTTCTGCTTTAGCCTAATCTTTGTTTCACAGATGTTCTCACATTTTCCTCAAGCATCCTCTAATACATGGCAGAACTCTTGGCAGATTCTATGCTGGCCAGCTCCTGCTGCAGCAAAAGGAATCCCAAACCATGATACTTTCAGCTCTATGCTTCAGTGTTGGGATGAGGTCAATTTCCTGGAATGTTGTTTAAACTCTATGTTTTTTTCTGGTAAATGTCAGTCTGACATTCAAGTTTTACAAAACCTGCCTTCTTAAGCCATTAAGCCATTACCCAGGATTTTGAAAGCCCTCTGTGCATTTCGACACAATTGTACCCAAGTAATTTCAGCTCTCTGGGTCCACACTTTCCCTAAATAAAAGGTCCTGGTCAAGGACTAGGACTTTCAGATTACCACGGGATTGTTGATGTGTGGGGTTATCGATTGAGCAATGATGATTGGTGGACCCTTTCTTGCAGTGTTATGACTTCCTCTCACCCATTATACGTAAGACCTGTGTTTTGTTGTCCTCTTCGAAGACATTGTCTTCAGGGGATTGCCTGCCTTCTTTTCCTTGCAGATCGCTGGATTTCAATTAAAAAGCCAGTTGTACATTCTCCAACTTGATGCAGACTTCTCTGCTGGGGTGTTTGTCCTGTGGTTTCTTATTACTGCCACCCGTTGGACTGGAGAAGTAGCTGATTTTAATAAATTTTTCACAGCCTTTCAGAGCAGTAGAAACACACAAATTACCAAGGATTCTCTTTATGCGGGTAAATCAAATCCCAGGTATTTTAATGCCGACACTTTTGGTGGAAAAAGGGCTATTGTGGGGTTTTTAGAGACTCATTTTAGCATGATGTTGTCTGCTCTCGTGGTGAAATAACTGGGATGGCCAGACCTGGGCATACTGTCTGTTGCTTTGAATGTCCTTCACTGTTATCAGTGCAGTTGCATGGATGATTTGAAATTATTTTCAAACCACTTAAAATCTCTTTCTAAACTCATAAGCAGCTACTTCAAGAGTGAAAAGTGATGCAAACTAAATGCCTGAGGTTTAAACAGGGCAAACCTTAATGATGTTCTAATCCCGTGTACCTGATGTGATTCATCAGTTTGTCATTTTAACCTTAATAAATGTGGGGTGTCCTAATTATTCATATTCATATTACTTGAAATATTCTTATTACTTTATATAATATTTCTCAGTATTACTATAACTGATATCAAATATCAGTATGTCCAAATATGTTAGAACACCATAGGCTGTTGTATAGGTTGTTACACATGACTGTATACAAAACTGCATAAATACTATTCAAATGAATGTACAACACATAAGGCAGGGGGTGCTCATCACTTGTCACAGGACAACTGTGAAAGAAAACTTTTTCTCCAGAAAAAGAAAAAAAAGAATGAAGGAGAGAATGGAGACCAACAAATCAATGTGGGATGCACCTAACAGAAATAAGAAGTATGGGAGATCAGTCAGATATTTTAGGTTGGTTTGAAAAAAAACTGGCAAGAAAAAGCAAAAGCAGCAAAAGGTTAGTGGATGCAGGTTAGAAATAAGGCAATAAGGAGAAAATCAAATGAGTGGAGGAGTAATAGGGGAGTGAAGGAAAAAGAGAGGGAGCAGCACAGATGCAGAGAGAGTATGCTAACAGTATGGCAGCTGTAGCAGCAGCATTCCTGGCTGAACAGATCAGCTGGCCTGAGGGGGAAAGACAAAAAAACCGGGGGAAAACCCTGTCTAGGGCCCCCCCTGCTTTGGCCCCCCAAAAACCCACCCCCCCCCACCCCGGGGGGGGAAAAACCCCCCCTTTCCCCGCCCTCAACCTTGCTAGTTTGACCCGGTTGGGGGCCGCCCGGGGCTGCCAAAAAACCTGGTAGGTGGGGAGGCAGGGGGGATGGAAAAAAAAGGGTCCCCCCCTAGGGAGTGGGTGGGGGGCCAGGGGGGCCTTAGAAGGGGGGTTTTTGGGGGTGGGCAAAAAAGGGGGGCCCCGCCCCCGTGTCCCCCCCGGGTTTTCTCCCCACCCAAGGTATTTTTCCCAGGGGTCTGATGGGTGTTGGGGGGAAAAGGGGAACCCCGTTTTTGGGGGGGAAAACATATCAGGCGGAAATCCCCCAAAAGGATGAAAACTTTTCCCCCGGGGCCGAACTTTCCCCCCTTTTTTTAGGGACCCCTTTTTGTTAAAATCCGTGAGGGGAGTTGGGTTAAAACGCCCTGGTTTGTCAAACGGTTTGGGCCTGCGGTCTTGGCTTTTCCCCAAGCCCCCCCTTTTAAAACCCCGAAAATGCCCCTAGGCATGGGGAGTATGGGAAAAATCCCTTTTTTTTAATCCCCCAAAACCCTTTTCCCCCTTTGAAAATATGGTTTGAAAATTGGCCCCATTGTCCAAATAAAATTTACCTTTTGGGAAAACCTTTGCCGCTCCCTTTTAAAATTTTTTTTATCCCCCAAATTTCTTTTTTTTTAAAATTTTTTTCATGGGGAATGTTTTATTTCTAATGTTAAATGGCCCCCCCCTTTTTCCTTGCTTGGGGGAAAACTTATAATTTCCCCCCCCCTAAAGGCCTTTTTCCCCCGGGGTTTGTGGTTTAAAGTGTTTCCCCCCTTAGTGAATTGTTATGGAAAAAAATGAAATTTTTTAAAAACTCTAATTATTAATACGAGGTATTGCCCCTTAAAAGCCCGTGGGAAAAAAATAAAAAAAAAAAGGTTAGTGGCCTTCGTAAATTTTGGGGATTCCGCCCCGGCCCCCCCCGTTTAAAGTTTTTTTTGTACCCCCAAGTATTTTTTTGTTTCCTTGGAAAAAGGGTTTTGGGGTTTTATTTTGGCCTGGGGATTTCCCTTTTCCAAAACCCCAGTCTCCCCCCCAAAACTTTCCCCCCCGGCCCCCCTTGTAGGGTATTTACCCCCACCCCCAAAAAAAAAAACCCCGGTTTTCCCCCCCAAAAATTTAAATTCGTGAAAAAGGGCAATTTTTTTGGTGCCCCCCCTTCTTGGTTTTCCCCCTGATTTTTTGGGTTTCCAAATCTTTTTTTTGTTTGTTTTGATGCCCCGTTGAAAACCCCTTTTGGGTCTCAAAGAAATTTGAATTTAAAAAAACACCTTTTTGTGATGGGAATTTCAGGCCCCATACAATCATGAGAAGAAAATGGCCCCGACCCCCCGGAAAGAAGTCCCCCGGGGACCCCCAAAATGCCCCCCTCCCCCCAAGGGGGGGGAAGCCCCCCAAAAAACATGGCTAAAAGAGAGCTGTATCCAAGCATATTCATAGAAAGTTTTGTAAAAGGAAAAGGTGTGGTAGGTAAAAGCACATCAGCAACAGGGATAAGAAAGGATTGTAACCAAAATCCATTCAAGAATTTGGAGAAGCTTCACTAGGAGTGGACTGAGGCTGGAGTCAGAACATCGAGAGCCACTACACACAGACAAATCCTATACATTGCGTACAAAAGTTGCATTCCTTCTGTCAAGCCACCCCTGAATTTTCAGATGAAAGTTAATTTTCCATTTCCTTTGAAAATTAAGGTCCCAGTGTCTGGAGGAAGAATTGAGAGGCATAAAATCCACTTTGGTTGAAGTTCAGTGTGAAGTTTTCACAGTCAGTGATTGCATGGGGTGCCATGCCATCTGCTGGTGTTGGTCCACTGGGTTTTCGGAAGTACACAGTCAATGCAGCCATCTACCAGGAAATTTTAGAGCATACCATGCTTCCTTCTGCTGACAAGCTTTATGGAGAGGCTGATTTAATTTACCGACAGGACTTGGATCTGCAAGAAAACTAGCCTGACGTGAGCCCCACAGATAATCTATGAAGTATTCTCAGGAGGAAGATGAGAGACACCAGACCCAACAATGCAGGCTGCCTTAAAGCCGCTGTCAAGCAACCTAGGTTTCCATTAAAGCTCAGCAGAACCATAGGCTGATCTCCTTCATGCTATGCCACGCTGATGCAGTGATTCATGAAAAAGGAATCCCAACCCCGTATTGAGTGTTTTTTAGAAACCTTACATTTATGTTTAAATTTCGCTTTTTATTGATCTTATGCAATATTCTAATTTCTGAGACACAGAAATTTGGGTTTTCATTTTCTGTAAGCTATAATTATCAAAATTACAAGAAAGGGTTGAA
Source organism: Crenichthys baileyi (assembly GCA_036173005.1). Classification (NCBI taxonomy): domain Eukaryota; kingdom Metazoa; phylum Chordata; class Actinopteri; order Cyprinodontiformes; family Goodeidae; genus Crenichthys; species Crenichthys baileyi. The sequence continues at coordinate 279,350 of JAHHUM010001249.1, forward strand.
ATATTTCACTCTATATGTAATGAATCTTTGTAATATATGAGTTTCACTTCTGAAATAAGTGACAAAAAAATTTAACTATTTCACAATATTCAAATTTTTTTAGCTGTACCTGTACCTCCAAAAATCTCCATTCAAATGGTATAAACTTTAAGAGCATCACTTCTGTGTTTTAGAGTGGTAAATAAAAGTTCTCAGCACTTCCCTTTTTACATTTTTATATAAACTTCATAATTTGTTTTAACCAGCTGTTCTCATAGTGGGGAGTCTATGAGAAAACCCTTAAGTGTGTTTTTGCAACTCTTTTCAGCTGTTGGTTTCCTTTTGTTCCTGAAGGTAAAAAAGACACCATACTTGCAAACTCAGAAATCCACTGTCGGTTACAATCACAGATTACAAAATAAGAAAAGCACGAGAGAAAATCAGAATAATTACAGAATTAACGCGAGGTGAACAATGGCTAATTATTATCAGTTCATGACATTTACCAAATGACATCTTTTATGTCCAAACTACGAGTGAAGGTCACAAAATATGCCAAATGGTTCTAAAATACCGAACCGACTTTATGCTTGTAATACTTTTCTCTGTCCACCTGCTACTTTAAAGGTCACTGACAGACCTTGAACTTCATTATTAACTCATTTAAAGTATAAATCCACTGTGTCAACTTGTAATGCCATAAATGTGCTGTGGAAGTAAAAACATTGTCTGAACTTGTGAAGTGAAGTTACAAGTCATTTGCATAGTTTAACAGTTGAAATACTCTGTGCATGACTGGTAATTTGTGCATGAATGCACAAGTTATTTCGGTTCATTAATATAGCATCAATACGGAACAGATGTAATCTCAAGGCAATTTACAAAACATTTAGGTCCAATTTATACTCAAATCTATAGACTGAGTTTGAGTATAAATTAAATTCAAATGATTTTCAATACTCAGTTTCAGATATAATTACAGTCCAACTCAATCAAAATGATCACACAATACAGCCAAATTTAGTTGTTCATCAAGTTGTTGACTGCAGCAATTCCTCATCCTAAGCAAGAATGTGGTGTTAGTGAAAAGGAACCACTCATTTTAATTGGGAGGTATCTCTCGGAGAACCAGTCTCAATATCGGAGGTCATTTGTCACAACCACCTGGGCGCTGGGAGGACATAAAGCAGATAGGAAAAGAGGATATAGAGTTATTGGCAAAAATAGCTCCGGGTATAATTTCTATGGGAAAAAAGAAAATACAAGTAGGTACTGGCAGGCCTGGCTCTTTTAATGACTCCACCTAGGAAATAATACAGTTCTAAACATCAAAGCACATAGCCAGGGATACCTTCTACAGAGAAAAAAACAGAGAACAAACATAGTTATTGGCAACAATAGTTTCATCACTAGCTATATCTTGGAAGAACACACCGCTAAACAAGGAATCACTGAGCCGGGAGTACTTTTTAAAGGAAGAAGAAACGCAAAAGGAACACACAAAGTTATCGGCAGAAATTGCTCCAGTAACTGCAATATCTGAGAAGGAGACACAATCACTAAGGAAGGAGTGCTTTCTATGTAAACGAAAAATAAAGGGAGTACACAAAATTATTTGCAGCAAAGAAAAACAACTACTTGTAGTCATTTAGAACAATAGCTGCATCAATGGCAAAAGAAAAACAAAGAGAGGAGAGTTAGGAGAGCTCTATCAATTTTTTGATCCAGGAAGGAGATACTAAAATATAACAGCATGGAGCCCAGAGTAATTTCAACAGGAATATGAAAATTAATAGACTACACATAATTATTGGCAGTAGTAGCCCCGTCAATGACTTTCTCCAGGAAAGAGGCATAGCTAAAACAGAGGCATACAATGAGGAGTACTCTCTCCGAAAGAAAAAAAGGTGTCATAGGGATGGCTTGGCAATCCAAGGTGTGTCCTTCTTGTTCTTGTTACCCTCGGGGCAGACTCTTTAAATGGGCCTTTGCCTCTTCGTAACACTGTTCACATTCTATAATAACATACCTTAAACGAGGTGGTTCTACTCACAAACAAGATAACTGGTTTGACATTTCAACAAAAAGTAGGACTTATTGATCAGTTTTTGCAGCTGTGCAATTCTAGAGCACAAACTGAGCTGGCATCCTGGATCAATGAAGACTGAAATAATAAAACAGGAAACACTTTATCTGCAGGGTTTCAGACATTGGCCAAACAGGGAAAGCCATCTCTTTAATGTATTGTGTTCTAGTATTAAACACAGCTTTCACTAACTTGTGAACTAACAATGTGAGGGAAAAATATGAGCTTGTAGTATGTCCAAGTGTCTCTGAAGGGGCAGGTCAACCTGGCTGTGTTGTTAATTGGTCGAAAGTTCAGTCCAACATCAAAGTCTATCAGCTACAGTACCTGAAGTGGAAAATAGCCTTTCTGAGACACTCCAGCAGGTTTCACCAGGCAGTGTCCCCTGAGCAGACCTGCTGCACTCCTCTTCTCTATCCTACTTCCACTGGCATGACGTGTTCATAATCATGTGATGCCAACAAACTATTCAATTTACTAATTTTTCAAAAGGTGTTTCTGGTAACTGATCAATTTCTTCAATGGCACAGATACAAGATATGTAGGTGATTGAAATAACATAAAAAGTTCAAAAATGGCTTAAGTCTCCTAACAGGAAATAGAGTATGTTTCCCTTAAGCATTATTACCTTTTATGCAGTCATAAATGTTTATGTTTATAGCCTGTTTATATTTAGTTTTATTTTAGTCTTTTTCCAAAAACGAAAAAAGCAAAAGTAAACACCTGAAACCAGATACAGTTGAAAGCAGATATTAGCACACACTTTATAAAACTCTACTTTTTTCTCACTGTCTGACAATTATTCTAATTAAACTAAATTAATTTTTATTTGCATAATGCCAAAATAATGAGGGTTTTTTTAACCTTTTTTTCTTTCTTTCTTTCTTTGCATGCACTAAGCTCACTTTGCCTTTTAACAATTTGGGAAAACCAGGATAATGATTTCATGGCTTTGTAAGCTTCTGATTGGTTAACTCGCAACATCTGCATTATATTGAGACACACCTGTGGATCTTATTTAAAGCAACACCACAAACACCCTGCATCTTATGTAACAGAATGAAAAAATCTGAAGAAATCAACCAAGAAATCGGGGAGAGACCTCAGGAAGCCGTTATGGGATTGCCATTATCCACAGTGAAGTTAGTCTTATACTAACACTAACACAGGCTGAAAGGTCTGAAGTGTTTGGCCAAAAAGATCATTGCTTCGTTTAAAAGGGAAAATGTCAAAACCTGCAGGCATCATCCCAACTGTGAAGCACAGTGCTAGCATAATGTTGCATGGGCGTTTTGCTGCAGTTGTCAGGTGTCTGACCTGTTTGTGTTTTGTTAATTGCACCCGCCTGTTTTCCATGTAGTTCTTTTCACCTCAGCTGTATTTTTGTTCCTTTGTCCTGACCTGACTCGGTTACACCAGTTCTTTTAGGAGAAATGGGCTAAAATTCTCGTAAACTATTGTAAGAAGCTTGTGAAACGATACGTGAAAGGCATTTTTAGCAAATGTAATGTAAACTTCTGACATTAATAAAAAAAAACACAATCTCTACAACAAATGTTGGTAACACTAACAGACCTAAAACCTAAAATCAGACTGAACTATCACATTTCCCAGGGTAACCAGTGTTTACCCTAGCTGTTGATAAACAGCACTGATATATCCCCAAGTCCAATAGTTCCTGACAAAGTGGCACTGTGTGATGCCTTGGGATTGAGGCAGTAGGCCCAAAGTGTTAAAATAAATTTCAATGATTCTACGAAACACATTTTGCACACAGCTGCAGTGTGTGTTAGCCTTCTGTCCATGACACCAACCAGCACTGCTCAAGCCAATGTTCTCAAATGCTTAACGTGAGTGTTGTCTCTCCAGACAGGCCCTGCCACCCACTCCCCTGACACTTGGGTGAGATATGAGGGGAGACAGAGGGCTGCAGAGGAAATATTAATGTGTTGACATGCTGAAACACACACACATCTTTCTCCCTTCCTTCCTCTCTCTCTCCACCATCTGCCCATCGTTCCGCTGTGCTCCTCTATCAAGAGAGACCTTTAACGGTATTGAAATAGATAGCATTTAATCTTTATCAGGATCTGTGGGTGTCAGGGGAGCTTGTTAGATTTTTCTGCAGGTTGGTGCACATGATGAGCCCTTAAGCACCTATATTCAGCAGTGCTCCATCAGTACCTTTAAACCCACAAATCCTATAGGTTGAGTTGAACTCCGGATGACCTAATCAGTACATATTCAGAAAACTAAGATTCTTCCGGTATAATTTGTAGTTATTTAGACTATAAGTTGCCTGACCTCGCTGTAAAACCATTTTCCCAAGGTCTCCTTCTCAGGGCTTTGAATTTTTGTTGGTGAGGTTTTTGAATGAACCAACAGTTCAAGGCAGTTGTGCAGAAAGCTGTCTAGCTCCTGAAGATGGGAACAGTAAGAGATACCCCTGATTTGGATCTCAGCATGAAAGCCTAAACAATCCCTGACTTGCATTTCTACAGATGGTCAGACAGCAGGCTCTGTGACTGTTGTTGCTGAAAAAATTAGAACTACAGACAGAAAATAAATGCAGGGAGCAGGAATGGGGGGTGGCAGACAGATTTCAAACTATTTCTTGTTATAAAGTATATTGAATCGATATTAAAGGATTTTTTAAATTATGGTTGTTGAATAAAGGCAGTGGAGTATAAAACTCAATATGTGCCTCAAAATGTGACTAGCAGCATTAAACAAAAGTCTAAAGATCTCCAACTTGTGGTGAGATGCAAATTTATTTTTATCACGAGTTTGCATCCTTAAATATCATTGGTGCCAACTGGAGCTATATCAAATCTGTAAAAGAATTTTGTTTACCCCTAGCTTGATTTAAGCCCCTTATGTTAAGGTAAGTTCTGGTGTTATTGGACCTGTTGCAGTTTGGTAAACCTCCTGAGAGCACTAAGAGTAGCTGCAGTGTCAGTATAAAGAAAGTTACTTCTCAACAATCATATTTCAGTGCTTAAGTGTCAGCTATGTGAAAATTTCCAGACATTTTGTGTCTCACTTTTTGTTTTCAAGGGTTTGTGCGTTCTACTTGTTTGCTTCTAATGACCTGAGGCATTATAGCATTTTCTTAGCAAAGAACAACAGATTTATCCTTATTTCTGTCAGTGTCTCCCAAAAGAAATTAAATACAAGACTTTTGGCTGCTCTTTTTCTGAGTTGTGTAACTAAACATGGAACAAGTAATTTGTAATTGTATACACAAGTAAAAAGAGATGTTCACACACATTATAAAATAAGACATATAACTTTTTTCTCACTATCTGACATTAAATCAATCTGAACCTTTTCTGTTTTTGGGTCAGTTAGAAATACCAAAATAATTTCTATTGGCTAAATGCCAGAATAATGAGAATTTCTTTGAATTTAGAAGTTTACATACAGATTACACCTACAAATAATTTCGTACTCATACTTGTCGTCTTCCGCTTTATGCGGGACCGGGTCGCGGGGGCAGTAGACTCAGCAGAGACACCCAAACATCCCTCTCCCTAGACACCTCCTCCAGCTCCTCCGGGGAAACACAAGGCGTTCCCAGGCCAGCCAAGAGCGTGTCCTGGGCAGTCCCCTGGGCCTCCTCCTGGTGGGACGTGCCTGGAACACCTCCCGAGGAAGGCGTCCAGGTGGCATCCGGTATAGCCACCTCAACTGGCTCCTCTCGATGTGGAGGAGCAGCGGCTCTACTCCGAGCCCCTCCCGGATGGCCAAGCTCCTCACCCTGTCTCTAAGGGAGTGCTCGGCCACCCTACGGAGGAAGCTCATTTCAGCTGCTTGTATCCGGGATCTCGTTCTTTCAGTCATGAAAGTTCATGGCCATAGGTGAGGGTAGGAACGTAGACTGACCGGTAAATCAAGAGCTTCGCTTTTTGGCCCAAACCCAGTGGTGGACACCAGCAGTAAGGGACGCTGTCAAGCTGAAGAAGGAGTCCTATCGGCTGTGGTTGGCATGTGGGACTCCTGAGGCGGCTGACGGGTACCGTGAGGCCAAGCGTGCCGCGGCCCGGGCTGTGGCAGAGGCAAAAACTCGGGCCTGGGAGGAGTTCGGTGAGCCATGGAGAAGGACTACCGGTTGGCCTCGAAACGATTCTGGCAAACCGTCCGGCGCCTCAGGAGGGGGAAGCAGTGCCTCGCCAACACTGTTTACAGTGGGGGTGGGAGGCTGCTGACCTCGACTGGGGACATTATCGGGCGGTGGAAGGAGTACTTCGAGGATCTCCTCAATCCTGCCGTCATGCATTCCCCGGTGGAAACAGAGGCTGGGGACTCGGGGTTGGACTCTGGGATGGTGGTCCCCCTTCATTAGAAGGGTGACCGGAGGGTGTGTTCCAACTACAGGGGGATCACACTCCTCAGCTTCCCTGGTAAGACCTACGCCAGGGTATTGGATAGGAGAGTCTGGCCAATAGTCGAACCTCAGCTTCAGGAGGAGCAGTGTGGTTTTCATCCAGGCCGAAAACCCTCTACAGGGTACTCGAGGGTTCATGGGAGTTTGTCCAACTGGTCCACATGTGTTTTGTGGACCTGGAGAAAGCATTCGACTGTGTCCCTTGTGATGCCCTGTGGGGGTGCTCCAGGAGTATGGAATCTGGGGCCCTTTATTAGGGGCCATCCGGTCTCTGTACAAGCGGAGCAGGAGTTTGGTCCGCATTGCCGGCACTAAGTCGGACCTGTTCCCAGTGCATGTTGGACTCCGGCAGGGCTGCCCTTTGTCACTGGTCCTGTTCATAACTTTTATGGACAGGATTTCTAGGCGCAGCCAAGGGCCGGAGGGGGTCTGGTTTGGGGACCAGACGATTTCGTCTCTTCTTTTTGCAGATGACGTGATCCTACAAATAATTTGGGAAAGCCCAAATGATGTTCACATGACTTTATAAGCTTCTGATAGGTCAATTCATAACATTTACATTAAATGGAGGCACACGTGTGGACCTCAATGAACCTCCACAAGTCTGGTTTATCATAAGGTACAATTTATAGATTCTTGATGGTGCCACACTCATCATTTCTGATTATTCTAAGGAAGTATAATCCCTATGGCAATGTCCAGCCATCATACCATTCAGTAAGAAGATGGGTTCTGTCTCCCAGAGATCAACATGTTTTGGTGCCATATGTGTGTATAAAGCCCAGAAGAAAAGATGTGTGTGAGAACGCTGGCTGACCTTTTTACTCTGTAATTATCCAGAGTAAAAAGAACACTGTAACCAATAAGTATTAAAAGACCACTCGATGAGGAAGACATCACTCCAAAAGTAACATAAAAAGCCAGATAAAATTGAGCAAATGCACTCCTGGATGAAGAGTCTTCATTTTTGGTGACACATCCTGTGGTCTGATGAAACAAAGTGTAAACCTTTAGCCATCATGGCAGTCATTACATATGGAGGAAAAAGGGGTGCACTTGGAAGCCTGAGAAGACCATATTAACTGTGAAGTAAAGGGTTGGCAGCATCATGCTGTGGGGGATGTTTTGTAACAGGAAGTAGTGGTGGACTTAACTAAATAGATTTTATCATGAGGAAAGAACATTATGCAGATATATTGAAGCAACGTCTCAGCCAGGAAGTTAAAACTTGATACCAAATGGGTTTTTCAAATCGATGTTGACCTTAACCTTGCAGCTAAATTGGTTACAAAGATCGGTGCATCAAAATCAAAATAATAATAAACCAATTTTAAAGAAATTATATAGCACTGCCTATCATCATAGGAGAAAGAGGGTGATGAAACTGTACCATAAAACCGTGGTATTTCTACTCAAGGATATCATGCAGCAAGAATCTTATTCCAGCCCATGCCCTCACCCAGCTGTGATCGCTAACCTTTTCTCTCTCAGCCTTTAGAAGCAATGTTCTAACTTGTTGTTTGCGTTCTGAAAAGATACAGAAAGGTTATGTGATGTGTTGTTTCTGTACAAATACTTCCCTTTGTGGTGACTCCCTGGATGAACAGCCTTGTGTCCACTGATTGTGCAGTCTGTTAGACCCTGCCATGCAGTCCAAAGTGGCCACAATGTCTGATTTTCACCCTCTAAATAAATCATGGCTCTTTGGCAAAAAAAAGTATCCCCTGAGAAGATGCTAAGACCAGTCTCAGTTGCTCAGATTTTTTTTCCTAAAATAAAAGCCTTGATATCCGTTGAAGCACTCAGACGTGGATTTTGATTTTGATTTAATTTTGCCTTGGTCACAGATGCTGCAGCTCTAATGTGAACTCCTCTGTTTCTCCAACTTTCTACATTCCTTCTTCAGGAGGACATCTTTAACTGAAAGGTTACGACCACATTTTCAAAACTCAAATAGATTTAAGGTATACTTATTAAACACTGTTGTGAGAGGAAGATGTTTAGCTTGATATGTGTGCATATGTTTGCAAAAGAACAAAAATGTTCCTGGAATATTCCTAACAGATCTTTCGAAACAGAATTCAGCTCAAATTTGGCTGTTTTCTAATAAGAATAGGCATTAGAATCCAAAGAGCAAAACAAAAAGAGATTATTCTGTGAGCTAAGAAAAAACTGGAATATCATCAGATAAATTAAAGTTAGAAAAAAAAATGGCTATTTAAGGAAAATGGAAACATTTTTGGAATTTTGCAGAAGAAACAATCTTTACTAATTACTTAAGGTTTTTATTTTAATCTAAACTTATCTACATATTAAAAAGGACATTATGGTTGGCACCACTTTAACAGACTAAATCATTATCAATTGCCACCATCAATATATCTGGTCACAATATCCACCTTATTTTATCAACACCAATCTATGTGTAAAAATGGACTCACACCTTGTCAATGAATGCATCCATCACATCAGTGCTGTTAGATTTCATCCCGCTCTTACCCTCTCAGACACTGAAAAGCTAGTCTATGGCTTTCTCTCCTCAAAAACTACTGCAATTCACTTCTCATCAGAATTTCAAGCAAGGGTTTGCGAAGACCCTAACACATCCAATACTCACATACACAAAATGCAGCTAGGATCATGAAGAGGGCAAAAATGTGAACATATCATATCAGTTCTTTATTTCCATCATTTCCTTCCTGTCTCCACAAGGATTCAATGCAAGGTCTCCCTCTAGATTACTTACCAGTGTTTGTATACTAACCAGCCACTTCAGTAGATAAACCCTGATAGACCATGCTCAAAATTCTGAAGCTGCCATCTGAATGTTGCAGAAACCAAAAAGAACAAGCAATGTTTTTCAAATATTGTTTAATTTTGGTGAGTCTGTGCAAATTAAATCCTTAGTTTCCTGTTCTTAAGTGACAGTTGTGGTACCCGGTGTGGTCTTCTGTTGCTTTAGCTTATCTGCTTCAAGAAAATCCCAGTAGATCAGCGGTTTATGAAAATTTAAACTATCCCGTCTGGCACAAACAACCATGCTACATTCAACAGTCTTTGAATACAATTTCTTCCCCATTCTGATGCTCAGTTCAAACTTGCGCAAGTTGCCCTCACCATGTCTAGATCCCTGAATACATTGAGTTGCTGCCATGTGATTGGTTGATACACTATTTGTGTTAACAAGCAATCAAACAGGTGTACCAAATAAAGTGGGAACGCATATCTCATAGAACTAGAACGATGGCATGAGGTGGTATCTGCATAATGCTTAAACTTTGTAAATGTAAGTGCTGTAAAAAGTGTGAAGGATGTCTTAGTCTGGGGGCATTGCAATTTAATATTGATTCATATTTCAAAAGAAAAGTTTAAATATTGATGTATAATCTTATTATTTCTGTCTTTGGAAAAGGTAGCCTACTCATTAAAACAAATGTTAATAACAAAAGAAGAATAAAAAGCTATGACCCTAAAACCCTTAATAGCTAGTATTTCCCCCCTTTTCCTGAAATAACTTCAGTGAGATGCTTTTTGAAGCCATCTAACAGTCTCTGGCCAGGTAACTCTGCAGCAAAGTATCCCCAAACCCTGATACTTCCAGCTCCATGCTTCACATATTTCCCTGGAAACACATCATTTAATTTATGCCCAACAGTTTTAGACTCATCTGTCCAAAAAACATGATTTCAGAAGTCCTAGTCCTAGCCTGCGTTCTCTGTAGCAAAATTTATACTGGCCTTCATGTTGGAGACCAGAGGTTTCTCCTTGGACCCCTCCTATAAAAGGTAAACTGATCTAGTCTCTTTCTGATTGTATATCAGCAGTACAAAGGGCCTGTTGTAGGTGTTGTAGGTGATTAGATTTGGCCTTCGCTTGTGGATTTCTGTTTGTACAGTGAAATGGCTTATTTAAAATTCTTTTGTGACCTCTTTAAATCTCTTACGGAAACCCTGGAAGGCAAGTGGGAAAAAAATCTAGATTCAAGTATTTCTAGGTTTTATCTGTTTGTACCTGTAATACTTGGCTCTGCCACTAGAGGCACTGGAATAAAACCACCAGGCTTTACTAACAGCTGCATAGTTCAAATGGATTGTCAAAGGGCAGGTTTCAAGAGTCAATGTTCCCTTTTCTAAATGAGATTGTTGTAAAGTAAAATAAAAATACAGCAAGCATACAGAATTGACTGTTTATCAGCATTGCCCACCATGGCTGCTCTTCCTTGGGACCAAGACTGAATCTTGCAAATTGCCTTAAAACTTCAGTACATCCTTATTATAACCTGTCACAATAAATTAGAAAGGGGTATGATTAATCACCAGGCAAAATTCAAAATATTAACCCTTTAGTGATTTGCATATGTGTATTTATTTGTTTATGTATTTATATTTTGGTGACAACAGCTCAGTAAAAACTAAGTCTTTTTTCTCTCTCTCTCAAGTCCAGAAAGGCAAGTGGGAAAAAGATCTCTGTCCTCTTATTTATAAGTGTGTATTTTTGTAATACCACTTCAGTCCACTAATTTAGCATATTTTTTCAAACTCTTCCTTCCAATTAATCTGATTTGCATTTAGAGAGTGAAGCAGTAAATAGTCATTTGAAATTAACTAAGGCTCTCTACACACTACACAGAAAAAATTGAAATGCTTTAACCTAGATTTTTTTTTTCTCACTTGCCTTTCAGGGCTTCCGTACTTACCAGAGTTATAAACTGCACCAATCCCTTTCTGATTTAAGCTTTTAATCAAACCACAATGTTCAGTCTGACTTCAACAATCAGGAGCACACCAAATTAATGTCTGAGGTTTAATCAGGGCAAACCTCACTTAGAATGTTGAGTAACGATGTTTTGATTGTATGCACCTGATGTGATACACCTGTTTGCAATTTTAGCCATGTTAAGTAGAAATACATGTGAATCAGGGATTGTCATCTTTTGCAACAACTTTGAAAATTGATTTTCCTTCAGTTTTTATTGTTTATCCATAAAACTCTTATTTGTTAGTGTTGTTAAAATCTCCATTAAAAATCCATGTATACAGAAATATGGAAGAAAAACACAAAGGTTTTCATAGGGCATCCAAGTTTTGAACAAGATTAAAGTTTGGGTTCCTTTAGTCTCTCACTTTGAATTCTGGTTCATGAATTAGCACTTTTGATTCATATAATGTAAAGCGCATCATAAATCAAATATGTGCTTGTTTTTATTATCTACACATCCTTAGGTAGATGCCTTTTTACTTTTTAAAAACAATTTTGCTTTGTTTAGAATGACGGCAATGTTGTATTTTGTCTTTTCAACTAAATTTGGGTTTGGAGGCTTGATACTTTGACATTAAATAATTAGCTTGACAACATCAAATCATCACACTGGAACCAAAGCTGGTCGTCATTTTTATTCCAGAATGATTACCATTCTTTTAGGTGCTTGAAAGTCTCAAACTCAACTAGACTATAACATAGCATATTTGGTTCTGAGAGCAAGCACCCATTCGTGGCACAACCCCAAGAGATAACTTAGTGTTAGCATGGGTCATTTAGAAAGTGATGAACAAACAGCCAGTGATGTAGTTTTCTTTTCTGGCAAATTCAGTCTCCTGTCCGGTGCAGCAGCTATGCATTCCCTCTATGTGTGCCTGTTTCAATTACAGACCTCAGATGATCGTTATTTCCCACCGTTAACCAAGTTTGAGCTACGGTTCAAGCCGTAGTCTCTCTCATCTCCTGCTCCAACGCTCTTCACCCGTTTTCTGCGTGTGGCGGCGAGGACAACTACAAATTCACACAAAGAGTTCGTATCTGATTTAGCCTCCTCAAAAGAAGAGGGAAGTGATTTGGTGACCGGGTAGATAACACTTTAAATCCCCACAGGCTGAATAAACTGTGGGAGTAGTGACTGAGAGGTAATCCACTCTCCTGAAGTGCTCCTCAGCAAAGCACTTCAGAAAACAGAATGAAATGGAGGGAAAAAAATGAATGCAGGTTCACCGGCTGCAGCTACATCCAGCTTTAAAGGTGACTGTAACTGATACTGATGGTGTGTTTCACATGCTCTCCATATCTTAATTTCATGAATCAAACATCACTGCATGCCAACTGTAAATCTGCTTCTGCAACAATGGTTTTAGTGTTATAGGGCATCTGTTTTGTTCATAATCACATATCAAAGTGGATGAACTGACAGAAGTTATGTGTGGGAACTGGAAAGACAGACACAAAGAGTCCTTCCATCTCTATCGCCACAGGCTGCCTTGTGTTTGCAAATTTCAGCTTATTTGCGTGTGTGTTGGGGGGTGTGTGGATGCATGTGTATATGAGATAGAAAGAATAAGCAAAGAGATATGGCATGAGTGCCATCTAGTGTACGCACCAGTCTATTATGACAAAGCAGGATTATCTGTGTTAAATGGTGGATAAAGAGAAAGGATCAAAAGAGGGTAAAAATCTGAGTTGCACACAAGGTGTAAAAATCTTTGGATATATAATATTTTTATTCTACTGATTCCGACTTTCTTTGACTTTAGGGGAAAAAAACAAAAATGCACTTTCTTGTGCAGTGCAGATGAATGTGCAGATCCTTGAAACTTGCTTAAAATGGGTGATCCATCACAGCGACGTTTAATCAGCCTTATTTTTTTTATCAAAGTCATGATGTATTTGCATGGTACTACAGCTGTGAGCAAAGACTGTTTATCATCTGCCCTACTCAGTGAATTCAGGGATGCTGAATAATGACACTCATGCCTGGATGCCTGCAAGCATCCGTTTTAATGCGACAAAATTTCCATTTTGTGTGATTTCCTTACATGCCTTCTAAATGTTGTGATGAATCTATGTCTCGTGGACTCTCTGTAAATATCTTTTCATTACATACAGACGAGGGGGAGTTTAGGGATATTTAAAAAGTGCATTATAAAACTGCAGCTCCGTGTAAAATTCTCAAGTCATCTTTCATTTCTTTATACTTACCTTCCAAGGAGTCAGACTTTATTGTAATCTTTTAAAGTGGCTTTGATCAATAGTTCTTTAGGCTTTTTGGAGGACTTTTAAACATTTTCGTTGTCTAATTTTTTACCCTTGTTTAGTCCATTATTCTCAATATTTTAGATGAATGATTTTATGTTTGTTGAGGTACTTAACTCTGACTGACTGACTTAACACACCCTCCATTTCTGCTACCTGTATGACCCCCTCTCTTTTCCAATGGTTATGGTCAATCTGACAGGTGAAAACGACTAAAGGAGCTACATCCATTAACATTTACCTTTTCCTTCCCATAGAAAGTACTCCTGGATCAGTCCTTCTTTGTTCTCTTTGTGTCTCTGCTCTGTTCTCTCTAACCCCCAGTCGGTCGTGGCAGATGGCCGCTCACACTGAGCCTGGTTCTGCTGGAGGTTTCTTCCTGTTAAAAGGGAGTTTTTCCTCTCCACTGTCGCTACATGCATGCTCAGTATGAGGGATTGCTGCAAAGTCAACGCCAGTGACTGTCCACTGTCTCTACATGCTCATCCGGGAGGAGTGAATGCTGCAAGTCACTGACTGGATGCAATCTGCTGGGTTTCCTTAGACAGAAAAACTTTTTATCCAATTTGAATAAATAGAATCTGGCTGCATAGAAACAGAATCTGGCTGCACTGTTCAATGATTAAGATTAATTGGAATGTATGTACCTGACTTTTGTGAAGTGCCTTGAGACGACATGTGTTGTGAATTGGCGCTATATAAATAAACTGAATTGAATTGAATTGTTTGAATCATTCATCCATCCATCCATCCATTTTCTATACCCCCTTCTTCCATACAGGGTCGTGGGGGAGCTGGTGACATAAAAAAGTCTGCTAAAGTTAAGATGTAAACCAGTGTTGTGTCTACTAATCTAAGAAAAGATCCAATTTTAAATTGATCAGTCAGGTTAGATGGAGAACATCTTTGAATATAAACTTTCAGGCTTGCCATAGATTCTCTATTGGATTTAGGTCTGTATATGACTAGGTCACTAACACATGAATACACATTGATGTAAACCATTCCATCATGGCTCTGGTCATGTTTAGACCTGTTATCCTGCTGGAAGATAAACCTCGGCCCCAGTATCAACTTTTTTTAACAGGCCCCTAGCAGGTTTCTTCCAGGATTATCCTGTATTTAGCTCCATTTGAATTCTCATTACCTCTGACCAGCCTCCCTGTCACCACAGCATGATGCTGCCACCAACATGTTTCAAGGAGGGGTTGGTGAAATTCAAGCAGTGTTAGTTTTCTGACACACAATGCATGTTTGCATGTTGGCCAAAAGGTACAGCTGTTGACCAGAGCTCCTTCTACAACATGTTTGTAGCGCCCCCTACATAATTTGTGGAGTACGAGACTAATAATCCTGCCAACGGATTGTCACACTACTTCTGCATCTCCTCCAGAGCAGCCATGGGCCTCTGGACTGCTTGTCTAATTAATACTTTCTTTGAAGGACCTGTCAATTTAGGTGGATGTCCATGGTAGGTTTGCAGATGTGCCATGCTCTGTCCATTTTCAGATGATGGATCAAACATCGAGCCAGGAGATGTTCAAAGTGAAAAATGTTGTTTATAACCTCACTTTGCTTTAAACTTCTCCACAGCTTTATCCCTGACCAGTTTGCTGTATTTCTTGGTCTTCATTATGTTGTTTATTTACAAATGTTCTCCAACAAACCTCCTATGGCCTTCAGAGAATAGTTGCTTTTATACTAAGACTTTTTAAATTACAAAAAAAGCCATTTATCGTTTTTCCTCCACATGTTTTTTCCTCAGTATACAATCAATTAGAGAGAAAATCTTACTCATTCCTAATGGACTAGGCCCTACTTTTGTTCTCCATTTATCCCTTTATAAATTTCTTTAAACTCACACTTCAAATATGCTATCATGGTCAAGTACAAGAAATAAACATTTGTGAAAAAAGCTAAATTAGATCAGCTTTGCTTTAAAGTTTCATAAAACTCTTGCACTTCCCAAATAAGGATTCTGATATCCTTGACTAAATGCAGATTTTTTAAAGAACAGTTTATGACATTTGGTACCTTTATTTTGTTATTAAATATTCATAAAAAATAATTTTTTAGTGATTCATTTGGATGCTTACACTGGGTTAGAGAACTAAAGATCCAGTTCAACCTGAATTTAAAGTTGTCTAAAGACCAGTAATAAAATGGCAATTTTAGTCTCAAAACTAACTACTGAAGGGTAAAGCTTCTTTGTTATGGTGAATGGTAAATGGCCTGTACTTGTATAGCGCTTTACACTACAATCAGTCATCCACCCATTCATGCACACATTCACACACTGACAGTGTAGTCACAGCTGCCCTGAGGCCCCATCGGGCCCTCTGACCACCATCACTAGGCAAGGCAGGTGAAGTGTCTTGCCCCAGGACACAACGACTGAGACAGACGGAGCGGGGTTCAAAACCGGTAACCCACCGGTTACAAGACAAACTCCTACCACCTGAGCCACAGTTACCCCGATATATTATAAATCACTGTGAAAACTACTGTATTTTTTAAGCATGATTACGTTTTTCCTTTACAAAATGGAACAAGGAACAAACACAAAAGATCTGGAAAATCAAACATTTTCCATAGTTAATGTTGTTTTTTCCACACTTAACCTATAAAATGAAGAGAGTGAATTCCACAAATTTTCCAGACTTCTCAAGACTTTCTACAAATTAGTGGCCCCAAAACAGGAAAACTCTGCAAATTCTTACACTGACTGTCTGTGTAATGAGATGACCAAGCCATGGCATTTTTAACCTATTAAAGTCTGGATGTTCATTATTGTTTTAAAAGGTTTTTGTGGCATCTGGCTTTTATTCAGTTGTTAGACAGGAAGAAGTGTAGTGAGAGAAGGAGAAAACATGCACCTAATGGCCTGGGTACGTGAAGCAAACCCAGGACTGAAGCCTCCATACATGGTGCACCTGCTCTACTACTGATCCATTTTTCCTACCTGGATATTCAGTCTAAAACAGTCCACAATAACCTTTGTAAACATGTTGCATCATAGGAAATGTCTACACCATGACAGAAATTCATATTTTTGGATTTGATAATGGAAAAAAAATTTAATTTTGCTTTTTGTTTTAGCAAAGGTCAATCATTTTACAGTTCAATGTGGCGCCTTTAAGTGGATCCTTTTGCAACAAGTCAAAAGTCATTCTAAAAACAAAAAAAAGATATCTGAACAAGCTGGACGATATAGAAGCTCATGTTGGTAATGACAAGAAAATCGTTTGCATGAATCGAAGAAAAAGAACCTCTTCAGGTCAAGGATGCTCTTCCATACGTGGGCATGTGTAATGATAAAAACAGGAATTCAAAAGGAGAATCGCTATATGATGCAAACCTAATGAAATAAAAAGCGAGCTCCATCAAAAAAGATGCCTAAAGCATCAGCTTATGCATCAAACATCGTAATGCTTCTCTTATTACTTGGTCATAAACGGCAGCCATTGGCACAAATATGGACTGAGTCGGCAAATGGGCGTCAATAGATGCAAAACCTCAGGCTTCATCTTCTGCTATAATGATTTTGTTTTATTTCATGAACATCTATGCAAAACCATTCTGTGCTGATGTAATCCAATTCAAACTAAAGGCCAGACTTGGCACTTTAAGTCGTTTTTATTATTTCATTTCAAAATGTGCAGAGCCTCCCCAAGCCTGAAGACCTACAAATGGCTTGATCTGGACTGATATGTCAAAACTAATGGTGCGCTTGTGTATCATCATTCAGCTGAGACCTAAGGAGATCTAACTGCCTTGCACCGCAACGGGGAGCTTCAGATGTGACTAAAAGAAAGATGCTTCAAAAGAGTGCAATCAAAGGAAGTACATGCAACAAAAAGATAGATAGGAGACCATTCAATTAGAAGATAATTTGCTGAATTATCAACTTTGTTTTTTGGTGCTGATAAAAATAAGATTCGACATAATAAAATGTTTCAAAACATTTTGCACTATTAAAGTGACATGTATGCAGTCTAATTAAACTGAAAAAAAAACAATGTCATCTGTTAGGATGAAAAATATTTTTTAAAACTTAAAATTTGCAATAACCTGGATGCCCTATGATGGCCTGGCGGTCTGGTGAGGGTGTGCTCCTCCCTTTGTCCATTGACCACTGAAGGCAGGCAACAGCCTCTCTTTGACGATGAACAGAATAAGTAGGTATGATGGACGGATGGACAAAGGGGCAGATGAATGGAAGTGGGCACCAGACTAGTTTTAAAAGTTTCTTTGTAAGGGAAACAGGTGGGTTCGGTTTGCTCAGGTGTCTGGGAAAGGAAGGGCAGGGGTTAGAAATGGAATGTGATTGGTGGCAATGATGTTTGAAAATAAATATATTGTTAGGCTGTCTTACTGTCTTTGTAGGTGAAGGTTGCTCTTAGGGGAAAGAAGAGAGTTTTGAAGAAAACTGATTCAGATTGTAATTGTTCATAATTTCATCCACCTTGGCATAAACATCACTTTTTGAAAAATGTACCCCACAGCATGATGCTCCCATCTCCATGTTTTATAGTGGGCATGGTGTTTTGGTATTCTGCACCTGGATGTTTTCTTTTCAAGAATGGTAAAATGGTAAATGGCCTGCACTCGTATAGCACTTCATTAAGTCTGGGACTCCAAAGTGCTTTACACTACCATCAGTCATCCACCCATTCATATAGTGACAGTGGTAGACTACATTTTTAGCCATAGCTGCCCTGGGGCAGACTGACAGAAGTGGGCCCTCTGACCACCATCAGCAGGCAAGGCAGGTGAATTTCTTGCCCAAGGATACAATGACTGAGAGTAGGGGTTCGGACCAACAATCCACTGTTAACAGGACAAGCCCCTACCACTGGAGTCACCGTCGCCCCACACGATAAAAAGAAAATGGATCTGTCTTGTCAGATGTACTGTAGAACACAGCCAGTACTTGTCAGAAATTACTGCTGCTCCATAAATTGCTCCAGCTTCTTGGCAGCCTCCCTCAACTTTTATTTATGAATATAAGTCTTCTTTCAGTATTTTTGCACCCTTCCCTTGACTAATGTCTTTGTAAGATGCATTTGGATTCTTTGTATCATTATAAACTGCAGCTTCTCCTTAAAATATTTGCTTGTTTGTAATTTTTTATATCCCCAAAAGCTCCAGTGCCTGATTCAGTTATGCATATGTTACTAAATGAAGTTCTCTGTTGTATTTATGCAGCCGAGAGTGCTTAATATACATTCACCTGCCACTTTTTTGGGGTGCACCTTGCCAGTTCTGGGTGGACCTCTCTTTGCCTTTGAAATGCCCTGATCGTTTGTGGCATAGATCCAAGAAGGTGTGCCCATCCTGACATGATAACATTGGGTAGTTGCTGCAAACTGTTCGTTGATGTGAATCTCATATTCCACTGCATCCCAAAAGTGCTTTCTAAGATTGAGATTTGGTGTCTGTTGAGGTCATTAGCGTGCAGTGAATTAATTGTCATGTTCAACAATATTCAGGTAGAAAACAAGAAGAGCTAGTCTACAAAACAGCATTCAATGCATCTCCAGTAAATTTTCAGTTAATATTTTGAAATCTGGTGTTTATCCTGTTTCTTGGGTATTTTTAAAGGCTTTCTGGGGAGCCAAATGGTTCGGTTCTGCTCCGTTAGCTACTGAGCCAGTGGATGACTTGAAGGTCAAGTGCCTGGCCCAGAGGCACTTCAGCAGCAGCTGAGAGAGCAAAGACCTCAGTCACATTCTCCATTTTACAAGAAAATCCACATGCTTTAGCCGTTGTGGCCTTTCATTTGCCCACTCGTGGGGCCACTGAAGCCCTACTAACATGAAAATATTACACGCATCAGGAACATAATACTACCACAAGGCAGCGATGGCCTTTAGGCTAGAGAAGCAGTTTGGTTTTGAGTCCATTGTCTAAGTTTTTTCAGTCCTGACATACCCTTGAGCAAGGCCACTTAACCCTCTAGCTGCTCCTATATTTGTGGCTGTGTCTGCTTTGGGTGTGTGTGCACATTCTTATTTGGTTCCTGCCTCAGTCCATGCTCTTTTCCCATGAATAGGCTAAATGTAGAGGTCAAATTTCTGTTTGTATAAAACACCTTTGCAAAAGGCTGATAATTATCTAGCAAATTTCCCAAACATTTTAAAGAACTTAAACTTAAACTTAAAGAACTCTGTGTACCTCTTTGCAATTATTGCATAATATGTTCTATTACATTTAGTCACTGAGCAAACACTTTCATCTAGTAGATGGACAACAAAACACCCTGCAAGAATCATTAAGTATTAAATCTTTGTAATAAACCAATAATTATTGGAACAGATAAATATGAGCAAAGTAAATGGAAATGAAATATTTTGCAGTATCATAGATGTTAGAAAGAAAGGTATGCTGGGAAGAGATGAGCTGTCATGAAGCTTGAAAGTGGAAACTTTCTCTCATCTATCTATGTTATTGTTGTAGAGATTTTTCCACATAGCTAAAGGTGACACACCATTTGTTGGGCAGTTTCACCATCTTCAAAGCACAAATATGTTTACTTTAGCCTAAGAAATAGAAAGACCAGACACAGCTGCTGATAGAAAAAATAAGCCACAAACAAAGACCAGGCTGGAATGCAGTTGTAAATCTTCTAATTTTGCTCACAGTGCATTAAAAACATATTTGTAGACTTAATAGTGTTTCACTTCAAGCAGGACCACCACCCAAAATATACACACAGAGCTACAAACGAATGGTTTAGATCACAGCATATTCATGTGTTATAATGGCCTAATCAAAGTCCAGACATAAATCTTATTGGGAGCTGCAGTTCACAGACACTCTCCATGCAACCTGACAGGGCTTGAGCTTTTTTTGCAAAACAATTAGGCAAAAACTTAGTTTCTATCTGTGTAAAGCTGTTGTGGACATGCCCCCCAATGGCAAATAGTATCACTGAGACCTGTTGTGGATGAATTGGTTTCTTGTTGTGATCAGTCATTTTTAAAGATAAATACCATGAAAACTAAGCACACGTTAAATGACTTTGAGGAGCCATCGCCCCATTCGGCACCAAGAGTTGTAAATGGTGCTGCCATTGAACAGTTGGATAGTTCTAAGTATTTGGGGGTTGTTTTTGAAAACTGTCTGTCTTTTGAGTCGCATTTTGCTCCTACAACAAAAATTCCAACAACGGCTGTACTTTTTAAGGATATTGAGAGTTTTTAATCTGAAATGATGACCTTTTTTCTAAAAGTTGTATTGAACCATTTTTAATATTTTGTATTGCTGCTTGGTAAGGACTCTGGTACATAAAACTAGACTTGATAACCTGGTTAAAGTGGCTGGTAAGATTTCAGGGAGGTCTCAGGCAGGTGCTGAGGAAGGCAGCCTCTGTCATGTCATGTTCACACTATCCTCTCTCTAGAGATTTTCAGCTGCTTTACTCAGGTTGTTGGTATAAAGTGCCTGCAGTGAAGACCAAGAGACAGAGTCCCTTTTATACCAGCTGCCGTTGTCAAGCTGAAAAACATAAAACCATACACGTTGCCAATACTATTGCACTTTATTGATGTTGCCAGATGAAACTTCTGTTTTTGGTGATTTTTTTAATACAATTTATGTTGTTGTATGAGTAGAATTAATTTCCCATTGGGGACAGCAACGTTACCATTGAACCATTGAACAGATCTGAGGATGTTATTACATTAAAAGATGGTTCTACAAAGTTTTGGGCTGAAACAAATATACACCACACTTTTCTGATTTTGATTTTCAAAATATTTGGAAAAAAAAACTACTGGAATGTGTATATTGCTTGGAAAAGGCAAGAGAACTTGCCATTTAATTAAGGTGAATGTCTTTTCATCTTCATACATTTGAAAAATGTGCACAAGAAAATAGCTGTTTGCCAAAACTTGCTCATATTTAGACTCCAGACAATGTTAAGAAAAAATTAAAACAGCTGGAACTGTGGTGAATAAGGCTGGAGGAGGTGCCAAGTTCATGTTTCTTCAATGTATAGCAATACATTGAAGTAAATAATTACTTTACGGGTTTTTTTCACATCTTTAACAATAATACATGATGGCACTGTATTTTCACATTTCCTCTGGCATTTTTGGAAAAACCAATAAATAAAAGTCTTTATTTTACTTTTTGTATATTCTGAAGTTGATTTGGGACTCCTCTTTAATAGCTGTGTGTAGCTCTTTGAACTCCACCTCCTCATATAGATCAATTCCACTACAAAAAAGGTGACGCTTCAGGCACTGCTGCTGTTGGTGTTTTTGAAATATCAGCTTATATATATGCAGATAGCTTTTCCTCTTCAAAATGGAATTACATGTTACGCATGCATGCGTGTGTGTGTGTGAGTATGTTTCTGAAATGAGAAAAGGGTCATCCGCCGTGCTTATATTGGCCATCCTTCTCCCCACAGAATCCTAACAAACACACATCCGGTGACTCCCACACTCAAACACCCTCTGTCAGTGTGGCCTTTTCCCGCTCACCACACTGGTTGCAGACAGCAACGTGCCCCGGGCTGATAAACTTTATCAACCGACACACCTGAGCGTGCCCACAATCACGCACGCTAGCTCGGATTCACACGGGCTTGTTGGTTTCTTTGCTCTTTCCTGACTCGAGCTTCTACTGTGCATGCATGCGCGTGTCTGCACACGAGTTAGTGTGGAAACCGTTTAAATGGCATTAAGGGGCCGGAGGAGACAACAATACACTCCTGGCTTGAGTACACGACACACATCATTGCACACACAACAACACATGATCTCAAACATTCAGGAAGCACATAAAGGTGTGGGGCCCACACACACAAGGAGCCAAGTTGAATAACATTTATATGCTTCTCCAATGCTTGTTTTTATCACTGTGATTTTAATTGCAAATATATAGATGCAGGTGCTCACCCTATCTCTTCTTTAATTTAAAAATGCCTAAGTATGTGTAAAACCTCAGTTGTGCTCTAAGATAAATTTTGAAAAACTGGGATTGGAAGTTTTTGCTGTTGGGTTTTGTAAATCAGGACTGAAAACATTTTTGTTTACTAAAGCTTTTGATCGTATTATTCTTTTTGCCTTTTCCTTGATGTAAAACACTTTGGATTGCCTTGTGTATGAATGGAATGAAATAAATAAACTTGCCTTGAGTTTCATTAGCAACATTAACTAATTTAGATCAGGCCTATTCCAAAATCTGTATATTTGTCAAATCTGGGCTGGATTATCCAAGTCTAAACACAGACACTTTGAACCACAATTTATCGTCACTATTACCTTTATTTTGTTTGAAAATATAAAAATAGGAGTTTTAATGGTTTGTGCACGAATTTCAATCAAAACTCAGACCTGAATGAGTGTACATTTATCTGTGGATTCTCTTGATAACTAAAAACCAGAACGGTTACTGTACCTGGATAAAAAACACAGTTGAGATTTGGAAATTTAAGGAGAAAGGATGCATATTTACACATAAACTAACATAAGAGCTCTTTATTTTTCAGAAATCCAGATTTTGTTCCTGTTAAGGAATGAATAAACAATAAAGTCTAGAAATTCAGCTTTTTATTTCTAAACTTAAAGTTAATTTAACACTTAAAAGACTGTGTAGGAAGCCTGATGATTACGGATCAGATTTTTCACAAAAATCGGACTACCTGGCTAATTTCTTTAACATATTGAATATAGTTTGTTGTTGAGCAGGTAAAAATAATAGGCATCATATTAAAATTATTTTTTTGCATTATTAATAAATGTTAATGTTGTCATTGTGGCTTATTTATACAAAAGAACAATGAAAGTGAAGGCGCAAATAACTCAGTGAGAGGCATAAAACGTAAACTTAGTACAAAATGTCAAGTGGTCCTGACCTCAACCCCATTGAATACTCGTGGGATGAGGTTAGCCGGGATGTTCTTGGATGTTTTTGACAGTATACCAACATGTTGTAAATTGGCGCTATATAAATAAACTGAATTGAATTGAAACTGAATAACAACGTTGGCTCAGTTGCAAAATGCATCTCATCGCAAAACATCTAGGTCCAACAGCTAACATACTCTCTTAACAAAAGGGTTAAGAAGTTAACAGTAATCTTTTGAAATTCTTATTTATTCATTTAAATTTGGACAATTTGGAATATTCTATAAACTGAATGAAATTCCATAACATTTGTTTAATCACTAGTTGCAAACAGCAAAAGAGACAAGAAACATCCCCCAAAAAATAATATTTTTGAAAGGTCAGTCAGTCAATTTCTATTCCGCTTTTTCCATAGTGGGTCGTGGGGAAGCTGGTGCCTATCTCCAGCAGTCTGTGGGCAGGAGGCGGGGTACACCCTGGACAGGTCGCCAGTCCATCGCAAGGCAACACACAAACAACCAAGCATGCAAAGGGAGAACATGCAAACTCCATGCAGAAAGACCCCCAGCTGGGAATCAAACCCAGGATCTTCGTGCTGCAAGGCAACAGTGCTACCAACTGCATCACCGGCAGCCAATACGGAATTGTTTTAAACATATTAGGCCTTAATGTTCTCAGCAATCAAAATAAACACTAAAAGTTTTGGTGAAAAAAAATATTTAAATTACTAAAACTCGCTAACTTTGGTTTTAGTTTAATACGTTGTGATGATGATAGCCAGTCGTTCCACTTTTGTCACTCTGTCACGTTCCCTGTCAGTCACTCTGTCACTGTCAGCTGGTTAGCTGGCTCTGCATGAAGGAAAATCCAGCATCAATCAGGCTCTGTCAGCAGGAGCTCGAGCCATTACGTTAAAAGATTATGATATCAGAGACTGGTGGCCTGTGGGCTAGCAGGCCGAGACACAAATCAACGTTGGATTTTTTAGAAGTACCCCATTAACAACTCCTGCTGCTCATCCAGCTGCATGAGCAAATGTTTGCATTCATAAGTTAATTTTTTCAAGATCTGAAGGACATGCATGCTTCAAGAACATCAAGGATCTTGATGTTCTATACTTTTCCAAGAGTTGCATGCCTTTTTAGCCATTTTACAAAGTATGAATAAAAAGGATTGTGAAGATGGATGGATGGATGGATGGATTATTTTGAAAATGACATAGAGAATAAAGGTTGGAAAAACAACTATTTTCAACACTCCATTTTCTTTCCCCATTTTTATCCAGATCTGGAAAACATCTGAAGAATCCAGATTTTCCGGACTTCTATGTACTGCGCAGGAACTCTGTCATGGTTTCTCGACAGATCAAATGCAAACACAGTGTTTCAAAGCAATAAAACTGTGCAATACGATTTTAAATATGGGTGAGCTTAAAAAAACTGAGGTTTAGATTGCCTTTATTTCAGATTTGTGGCGCACAAAGGAACCACCATGATGCCAGTTTGGAATCTAGCACAGTCAAAAAAAAACTAACAAAGAAAACTCATGCATGTTTGCACACAAACATCTCCATACATGCACCCATCAACCCCCACCCTTCCTGCTTTAGCTGTAGTTCCACAGTGACCCTGACTGGTAAATAACCAGAAGTGCATCCTTGACACCGGTGTGTGTTCTAATTACTATAGAAGATAAATCTTGTTAATGTAACAGACGGAAGGAAGAGAACTCCAGAGAGGGGAAGGAGCAAGAAGGCGGAAGATGGGGGAAGAATGAAGGAGGGGAGGAGAGGAAAGCAGCAGAGAAAACAAGAATAAAAGAGAAGAGTATAAAAGACAAAGAAGACAAATAAAATAAAGGAACAGAGGCACAGCTCTGAGGGGAATAAAATGGGGTGTAAAAAGTTGACAATCATGTTTCCCTTTTGCTGCACCACAAATCAGTACAGAGAGAAAGCGATAGTGAGAGAATGAAGACGAGAACGACAGGTTGAGAGAAAAATTGAAGGAGAATGAGCACAAACACTGAGTGAAAGAAAAGACAAATAGGCTAAAAAAACAAAGCCTGGAGAAGTCACATTTTCTTAAGAAAATTTGCCTGAGTGCGCCTGCCAAGTTTAAATTGTCAGAGTGGACCTGCTCATGAATATTAATACAAACTGAATGGAGTAGACAGCTATTGGAAGGATACTGAGCGAGTGTATAAAATCTGCAAGACATGAAAGGTAGGACAACCTGGGAGGAGCAGAAAAATGATTCTGCAAGGGGTTTGGAGTTTGAAGAGCAAAAGGGAGCATGAGTGGACAAAAGAGGGGTTCATGAAAACCTTGTTTTATGGAGGTGAAGAGTTTAACACTGATGAAGCCAGATAAGCTGTCATTGCCACATTTTAATATGTAATTTTCGAGTTCCATGAAAAGTATTCAAAAGTATTTATGTGACACATGTGTACCCCCCGCCTCCCTGCTGAAGAAAAGGTATCCTCTCAGCCTGATGGTGCCAACAGCATCATTGTGGGGCTGGTGTGTTCAGGAGGATTCATTTTTTTTTATGTTGTCCAAAAGTACTCTAGGGTCTTAGGCCAAATCCAAAAGTCACAACAGAAGTAACCTGCAGCGGAGGTGATGGTATCTGTGACCCATCACAATCTGTGACTGCAGGGGGCGATAGTGTGCATTTCTCTGCATATACATCTTGAAGACAAGCGAGAAGAGCATTTACGTAAACTGCATAAGCACTGATACATCTGAGATTGTAATCTTCATGGCTTCTCTAAATATTTGATTACCATCGTGAAATTGTTATTTTTTTGTATTTGAAGCTAAACACTGTCTGACGAACCATCGCACTGAATATGACAGATTCTCCCACATGAGCCGTGGATCAATGCACCTCCTCCAGAGTTACCATGTTTAGGTGGATGACCATATCTTGGAAGATTAACCGTTGTGACATCCTTTTTTCAGTGTCCGATGATGGATTTAACCGTGCTCTGTGAGATGGGATATTCTTTTATAATCTAACTCTACTTTAAACATGTCCACAACTTTCTCCCTGAACTGTTTGCTGTGATCCTTGGTCTAAATCTATTTGTAGACATCACATTTAAGCACTACATGGTTTATCACATAAAATCTAAATAAATGCAAAGATTTGGGTCATGACGTGACAAATCTGAAAAAGTTCAAGGGGTGTAAATACTTTTGTAAGGCACTACACCTCCTAATATTAATATTTACTGTACATACTATGTGATTGCTTTGGCAGTTCAAACACCACCTAACTAAGGGGTAAGGACACCAACATGGAACATTACTCATTAGCTTCCAACCTATAAAGTAAGTGCGAGGGATGAGGTTTGCAAAGACAGCTTATAAACCAATTAAACGAGAACATAATGAAGCACAAGCTGCCAAAAACCATGCAAAAAGGAGGAAAACCTTTCTAGATGGGATTATGTGAAATGCAGATTTAACGTTCACAGTTATATAATAAATAAATGAGCATGAAACTATCAACCCAGTCACTACAATAATTATCTGCTTAAATAGCTGCTGATTTGCAGCCCCTAGGAGGTTTTCTTTCTGCATTGCCCAGTATTTAGCTCAATCCATCTTCATATTGACTGTGACTAGCTTCACTGTCTCTGCACTGGTGTTTTGATCATTTATCTTTGGTAATGAGCTCCAAGTCTTTGAGGTTGGAAGGCCTACTTGACATCACCCTAATCTATAACTCCCTTCACAGATTGTCTATTGGATTAAAATTGGGACTCTGGCCGCGCCAATCCAAAGTGCTATTATTACCTCCAGTCAGAGGAAATATCTTGGTCAAATTAAAAGATTATTTTAAATGCTAAATCTGCCGTGGGTATTAATAAGTGTTCGTCTAGCTATACATGTTGTTGAAAATCTTTAAATACAAGCATTTGTTCTCATAGTCTGGCTATGTAATCAATGTGCTTCAACACCTTAAAAAGCTGGACTTCACTCTGAAATAGACAGAAAGGAATTGCAGGGAAAGAATTAGTAGTCTGCTTTCGTACTGAATTTATAATATAAATCAAAGGCTCTACATTAACACAAGATAATTGTGTAAACCCTTGCTCCTATTTGGAGATGAAGTAGACAATTTAGCCACTGTATGACCTCAAATGTTGGATATCCACATGCTAAATTTCTTAGATGGTTGCGTTTATGAAATAGCAGTCTAGTTTGCATGTTCTCCCCGTGCATGCATGGGTTCTCTCCGGGTACTCCGGCTTCCTCCCGCAGTCCAAAAACATGACTGTCAGGATAACTGGTCTCTCTAAATTATACTTAGGTGTGAATGGGTGTAACCCCCCTCTCGCCTATAGACTGGAAGAAGCAGATATAGAAAATGGATGGATGGATGGATGGATGAAATAGCAGGCTTTTGTGAAGTCATTTAGTTATTTAGTCTTTCCTTTATATTTTCCTTCCAAGAAGTCAGTCTTTCTTGCAATTTTTCTAAGTGGATCTTTAGGCTACTTGGCCTATCTACTTGCAATTTTCTTGGGAATTTCTCAAGGGCACAAATCATTTAACCTGGAGCATGTGCCCCTGTAAAATAGGTATGGCATTGCGTGTGGCATCAAGGAACACCCATTTTTTTCTTGAGATAATATCTATAGAAAATGAGATAACAAAATAAAACTAGCTTGGTTACCTCTAGATAAAAAAAACAGTTACTTTGTATTCTCAATAAAAATTAGATTTATATTAGCATGTAAGCCCTTTCCCTGCCTCCATACTGTTGTTCTGGTGTTAACCTCAACTTGTCTAACATAGCTTAAGGCTGCACAGGCAAAGAGATTCAGTTACACATGAAAGCAATGCAACATTAAAGAAACAGAAGAAAACGTGTAATCCAATGGTAATTAACTGTCTACTATTGTCTAACACCAGTTTTTTTTTTATCTCATGTGCAGTTGCCCTGCAAAGGAATGGTGTGATGTGGTTTTCAGGTTATTTTTTCACAGAAACCTAAAGGTGGGGATAAAAAAAACAAGAGATCAAGGGTAAATATACCTTCAAAGACAAAAACAAATACAAATCAGGGGAGAAAGATTTAAAGTTCACTGACCCATCACTATCTATACAGTCATGCATTTGTGCAGAAGACATGCACACACATAAAAAAAGTACTTTCACGAGTGTGAGTGCATCTATATGTGTGTACGCAGGGGTAAAATTGAACTGTCATGGCCAGAATGGGGACTTTGATCATTTTAAGTTCACAGGAGAGAAGAGAAGACTGTAGATAAGACATGTGAAAAGAAAAGGAAAGAGATGAGAGAGTAGAGAGGACAGAAAAGAGAAATGATAAAAAAAGTAAAAGCAAAAAGGGATGGTAAAAAGGAGATGGAAAATAAAAAAAGCAAAATACAGCAGAAAGTTGAAATAGGTGAGAAATGGAGGTAAGAAAAGGGTGAGAAAGGCAATAAAAGAGTTGAGTAAACAAGAAAGTAAAGACTTGTTGACATGCAAGGAATCGGCAGAAGAGCACAAAATGAAAGTAAAAAAGGAAGAAAAGAAGAAGCAAACAAAACTGGACATGCAGGGCAACTTAGGAAAGCAAAAGAGAAAGATGAGTGAGAATAATACAGAAAGGAGAAAAATGAAGAATATGGAAAGAAAGGTGAACTAAGTATAAGTCATTGTTCAGTACAAAGAAAAGCTAAGTATGTCAAAGCACAAAAGATAGAGGAAGGCAGGTTAATGAAACAAAAAATAATAAAACCGGAAATGGAAAAAGGAAAAGAAAAGGAAAATCTAACAAAAGGAAAATGTGGAAACCGAAGACGAGGGAGGGAAGAAAGACATGGGGAGAAGCTGGAGCTGTGTCAACGGAATGATAGAGGGAATGGATAAGGGATGAAGCCTGTTTCACTGAGTGATGAGGATGTAATCACATCACACGCTACTTACCCAGGATTCATAGCGTGAGATGAGTTCCCAGCATCCCTTTCATCTCCACAACATGCAGCAGTGGTCCATCAGAAAAGAGCCTGAGGAGATACCCAGCCATGGACAGTTACATGTGAACTCACAAACACACACACACACACACACACACACACACACTTGACTGAATTTCGACACACATAACCATCTTTCTTTTTCTCCTTTACCACGCACACTCTAATAAACTGCACACACACTTAGTACAACTTCAGTTTCTCCCACAGTTAAATTAACATTGTGACTATGCTCCACTACACCACTACAAAGTGGTTGGCTGTCTAGATGTATCCGTGGTGATCACAGAACCCACTCCTTGCTGTGGTATTTGATCTCTCGGTTGCCACGGTTGTCTGTCAAAGTCATGCAGGAGCGGAAGAGGACAAAATTGCAAATATTCGTGGGAATTCGTCTAAATGTTGGTAAAATTTTATAAAAACAGTTTTGGGAAATGCCTCTGTCCTTAAAAGAAAAGCTCAGATTTTATTTTATTTCTGTTTGGTAAACATTTTTTCTACAGTGGCTTTAAACATGCCAGGTGTATGTGATGTAAAATAAGTGAGACTTTGGAAACTTTTTCTTATAGACATAATTTGAGTTTTTTTTTCTTAAGAATTCCAATTTAAAACAAACTAATTTATTAGAGTAAAAATATAATAAACTGCAATAAGATGCAATTGACTCAATTTCAGCATTTAGTCTTGTTGAGTTTTCATTATTTAGAATGAATAAATGTGATATAAAGTTCCGCTGTCCTAGTAGACATGCCTTGATATTTGTTCATTTGCCTCGTTAAGGTATTGCCATGGTTTGAAGAGAGACAAAACAGAATCAATATAATCCCAGGCAAGAAAGGTCAGGAGAAGGATGAAGAAAACACTCCATAGCATTATATGTACTCCATGGCACAGTGAAGGTGGTCACACAAGAATTGGGGACAAAAATGGGACAACAAGGATATTACAAAGTTTGGAGATTTCTTCAAAACAGATGGGAACTGGTCATGAAAGAAATGTTTATCATGTAGTGCTTGTGGTCTACATGTGGCTAATCCCAGACCATATGCTTGGACTAAAGGGAAGGTTTTCAACACAGAATATTATAATAAAAAATCTAAACCTGGTTAAAACCACCAGGCAAATTATTGTTATAGTCTCATGAAACCAGACTTTTTGGGTGAAAACAGTGGTCACTGTGAAATATGGTGGTGGCAGCATCGTGTTCTGGGCTTTTTATAGGATGGAACTGGGGCTTTTAACAAGGTGGAGCCAGTTATGAGAAGTTATAAATGCCAGTCAGTTTTGGCCCTAAACCTTCAGAAACCTCCTTAAAGGTTGAAGATGAACAGGGATTTCATTTTACTGCATAACAATGAGTCCAACCATCCATCAAAATCAACAAATGAGTGCCTTCATCAGAGGAAGTTTTGGAATGGCCTAGCCAGAGTTAACAACTAAATCCAACAGACAGTCTGTGCAATGACCTGAAGTCAGCTGAGGACAAGACATGTCCTTGCAATCTTGTAGATTTGGAAAATGTTTGCAAGGTAGAGTGTTCTAACATTGCCAAGTCAATATGTGGGATTCTAACAGATTCCTATGTAGTAAAACTAAATGTAGAAACTCAATGAAAGGTGCTTTAATGAAGTATTAGTTTCAGGGTGTGCATACTTATGCAATCAGGCTGTTACATTTTTTTTATTTTTCTTTCTGGCTAACAGGTCTGTTTTCTCTTGAATTGTACAGGACTTCTCACAGTGTAAAGATTTTGAAAATATTTATTATGGTCTAATATATGTACCTCAAACAGAATACTGTGTTTTATCAGACTATAGGGTGTGTTCTGGCAGTGTTGTGATGTTTTCATGCAATGTACATCTGTGTTAAATTAAACAGCTCACTTCTGCCTACTATTTATTTATTTTCAACTAAAATGATCTTCTGTTTATATATTTAAGTGCGGACGTTCACCTAAGGGTGTTTTAAATGGAGTCACAAACAAAATCTAAAGATGGCCTTTGCCATTAATACCACTAATGCACAGGAAACTCTGAAGCAAGGCGTTGGATTCAAATAAACTTAGAAGAAAGCATAATTTATCTGGCATGATGAAAAGGACTCTAAAGCAGGGGTTCCCAAACTTTTCAGCCTGTGAGCCCCAAAATAGCAGTACTAGCTTTTTCTTAAGCCTTTCCCCTTCCAGGGGCTGCCACGGCGAGTCATCTGTCTCCATCTATAATCCAGTCTTCTCCATTTTCTTTTCTAACACTCACTACCTTCATGTTTTCTTTCACTCCATCCATAAATATCCTCTTTGGTCTTCTTCTAAGTGTCCTGCCAGGCAGAAATTTCAGTGCAGTTTATTTACAAAACACAACTTCACAACAAATAGGAAGTAATATTCATTCATGCAATAAAGGAACATATGTAGTGGCTCTTGTTGAAAGGCTGTCTTTCTGAGATGCAACCCTGAACAAAAATTAAAAATACAACAAAAGAAGCATAAATTGTTTAGGTGATGTAATAATGCAGCAACACACCCCTGTTCTTTGTTGTTTTTTAGAACCAGCTGAGAACACTAAGCCCCAGCAGTTTGCCAAGAGATACTCGTTACTTTTGCACAAAAGCCGAATCCCTGGTGTTTTGAACCTTCTTGCGAATTTGTACATTTCGTGCATGTGTCTGTCTGTGTATTTGTGTGCCGATATTAAGAGATGCTAAGTTATCACAACCCCAGCGATGGAACATCAGATGTTTTTTTTCATTTCCTCTCTGCTATCTCTGTGCATCTGTCCCTTTGGTTCTCAATCAAGCTTTCTAATTCCAAATCAACCTTCCAACATCCAGGAATACTGCATCCAAACAGATAAACATTTCCTGATCAACATAAAAAAGCAATTTCTGGAAGTAGAAACAGAGAAAGTAGAAAAAATAGGCTGGGAAATTGAATAAATTAAGGGGTGAAGAGTAAAAAGACCAAAACACTGAAAATTATCAAGTGAATGTGTGAGTGATTGGGAGAATACTGTAGGTGAGGAGAAACAATAAAAATCTTCCTCGCACACAGACAACAGCTGGCCGCCAGCGTTCTGTGAAAGTGGTAAAGTCAAGTGAATGATTGCTGAGTGAAGAAGAGTCTCTAAATCACTTAAAGCAGCATCCTGGAAAAAAAGGGAAAAATCTCAAGGGGGTTGGAGGAAAATGTATGTGAGTTTCTTTTCTGAAGCTTTGAAAGCAACACATAAATTCAGAGTCAACGATCCTCAAAACAACTTTCTTTTTTTCAAATGAAATGAGAAAGATGAGGTGAGTAAAAATATGAAGGAGAATCCTTTTTGGTAGGTCTTGGTTCTGCATCTTGCATTCCTGACAGATGCCTCAGTGATGTTCAGATACATGTCTTCACTGTTTCAAAACTGAAAATAAAAGAAGCTGTCGTTGCATTTCAGTCAAATGTGAAACTTTTGACTTATTATTTTATTTTCACAGATGAGAAGAGAAGAGTGGTGGGATGTAAAGGTATAAGTCAAGTCCAGAAAGTCACAGAACAAGAACAAGTCTGCAGAGAAGAGAGCAATTAAGAGAAGTAGAACAAGTTGTAAAGCCCAGATGTCAACACATTGTGTTTAGTTGTGACAAAACCTCTAACTCAGAAAGTGAAACTACTCATTCAAGAAGGTCTAGCGGACTCTTGCACAGTAGCAGTTCTAACAGGAATCAAGTCACTCCTCCCGCCCCAACCCTCAAACATTTGTATTTTTTCTTTTTAACTTCTGTCAACTAGTTTGTTGTAAGGTGCTATATAAATAAAGTTGACATTGACATAAAGTGTTTATAATAGGTTTTAACAACACATTTAGATCACAAGAGAGGACGATGCACAATATTACAGTTAAGCCCAAAAATATTTGTACCCCCTGGCAGATTCATGTTTGAACTGGCCTATTCTTATTATCAAATTTTTAGCAACATGTTTCTTCTGACTGGAAGTGGTATTAACATTCTGTAGTGGCCCAGCCAGAGTTCTGGCTTGAACCTGATAGAGAATCTGTGTAGGGAGTTAAAGATTAGGGTGATGGCAAGGAAGCCTTCCAACCGAAAGAAAACTCATCAAAATACCAGTGGAAACACACAAAAGCTGGTCCCGACTAAAAAGAAAGGCTTGATTGTTTTGGTCCCAATAATCACTTTTCTACGGTTTGTTGAGAAGGGTATAAATCATTTTCAAGATACTATTTTATAATAAAATATAACAAAAAACAAAGAAAAGTTGTTTTTTAGAAAAATGTATACTCCTTTAATATTGTTTTATTGTTTTGAGAGATGAGAATTATAAATCTAAATCTGTCAAAGTTTGAATAAATTTTGGCTTACCTTTAGCTGAAAGGAATGGCACCCTAAGTGGTCTTCTGCTGCTGTAGTCCATCAGCTTCGAGGTTTGATATGTTTGTTCAGAGAAGGTGTTCCGCATACCTTGGTACTGATCAGTGGTTATTTGAGCTACTGTTACCTTTCTATCATCCACTACCAGTCTGCCCCTTGACATCTGACCTCTACCTCTAACATTAACAAGGCTTTTCCATCCACATTAACGCTGCTCGCTGATTATTTACTCTTTCTCAAACTGTTCTCTGTAAACCTGAGAGATGGTTTTGCATGAATATCTCAACAGATTATCTGTGTCGTACTCCGTAATTTTCTCTGGTCCCCTCCCCGATCTGACCAGTGATGACATGTTTAGACGCATGCTGTCATTCAACCGCTGGCTGTCTAGTTGGTGTCCAGAAAACGATGTGAGCTACATTAATAACTGACGAGCATTTTGGGGAAAACCTGGTCTGATCCGGAGAGACGGCATCCATCCCACTTTGCATGGAGCAGCTCTTCTTTCTAAGAATCTGGCCGAATTTATTAGTTCTTCAAAACTCTGACAACCCAGGGTTCAGACCAGGAAGCAGGGTCTTAGTTTAACCCTCCTCTCTGCAGCTTCTGTACTGCTACCCACCCATTACCCTATTAAGACAGTGTCTCGCCCACGGCCAAAATTGAATAGAATAAAAAATAATCTAAAAGGAGGAAATCAGGAAAATCTCATAAAAATGAACTCAAGTCAGACTAAAAATAAAAATAAAACAATTAAATGTGGCCTACTGAACACAAGATCTCTCTCCTCAAAGGCTTTGCTAGTTAGTGACCTGATTTCTGACAATCAGATTTATTTGTTTTGCCTAACAGAAACCTGGCTGCAGCAAGAGGATTATGTTACTATGAATGAGTCAACTAAGTCCTACTAATTATTTAAATTTTCACATTCCTCGAAATACTGGGCAAGGAAGAGGAGTAGCAACCATCTTTCAGTCCGATTTATTGATTAGTCCCAGACCAATCAAAAGCTACAACTCTTTTGAATATTTAATCCTTAGTTTTCTTCATCCAAATTGCAAAGCACTAAAACCACTTCTGTTTGTTGTTTTGTACCGTCCACCAGGCCCTTACTCTCAATTTTTAGATCAGTTTTCAGACCTTTTATCTGATTTAGTGTTAAATACAGATAAAGTTATTATAGTGGGGGATTTTAACATTCATGTTGACACTGAAAGTGATAGCCTAAATATAGCCTTTAATGCTATCTTAGACCCAATTGGCTTTGCTCAAAACATTAACAAACATACCCACGTTTGTCTTCATTCTCTGGACCTTGTGCTGACATATGGCATTGAGTGTAAAGACATAACAATATTTTCTCATAACCCTGTCCTGTCTGACCATTTCTTAACAACCTTTGAGTTTAATTTAACCGAGTACTCCACACCTGAAAGAAAATTTAATTATAGTAGATCATTAACAGATGATGCTGTAACAACCTTTAAAGAATCTGTTCCACTTTTAATCTCCTCATTATCACTGAAAAGCACAGTGGAGGGCAATAATTCTGTTTCTGCCCCTTCACAAATTGATTCTCTTGTTCATAGTGTTACTTCATCATTGCGTGGTGCATTAGACAATGAAAAAGAAGGTAATTATTCATAGGAGGCAGGCTCCTTGGTTTAATTTAGATCTGCGTACTTTAAAGCACAATGTTAGAAAATTGGAGAGAAAATGGCGCTCTACACAACTAGAGGATTCCTACTTAATCTGGAAAAATAGTCTACTGTTGTATAAAAAGACACTTCGCCAAGCTAGAACAGCTTATTTCTCATCATTAATAGAAGAGAACAAGAATAATCCTAGGTTTCTCTTTAGTACAGTTGCTAAACTTACACAGAGTCATAGCTCTGTTGAGCCATCCATTCCCTTAGCTCTTAGCAGTCATGACTTTATGGGATTCTTCTTAAATTCAATTCAATTCAGTTTATTTATATAGCGCCAATTCACAACACATGTCGTCTCAAGGCACTTCACAAAAAGTCAGGTACATACATTCCAATTAATCTTAATCATTGAACATCATTATTTATTCAAATTTTGATAAAAAGTTTTTCTATCTAAGGAAAGGAAATAAAATAAAATTGATTCTATTAAAAATAAAATCTTTGACATACTCCCGAAGATGATTACTTCATCCTCAGCAAGTGAGACAACACTGGAAATAACTGTAGAACCTGATCTGTGTTTGGACTGTTTTGATCCAGTGGAGCTTCCTGAGTTATCAGAAATACACAGCAATGACCTGTTTGAAGAGTTTCAGTCAGGCTTCGGAGCTCATCATACCACCGAAACAGCTCGGCTGAAAGTTACTAATGATATTCTTATGGCCTCAGATAATGGACTTGTGTCTGTACTCGGTCTGTTAGATCTCAGTGCTGCATTTGATACAGTCGACCATAATATTCTCTTAAAAAGGCTGGAATATGCTGTAGGGATCAGGGGAACAGCGCTAGGCTGGTTTAAATCTTATCTGTCTGACAGATTCCAGTTTGTTCATGTAAATGAAAAATCATCTTTAAACTCCAGGGTTAATTGTGGAGTACCACAGGGTTCAGTACTTGGGCCAATTCTCTTTACTATATATATGCTTCCAATAGGTAAAATTATCAGGCAGCATAGGATAAATTTTCACTGTTACGCTGATGATACTCAGCTTTACTTATCCATAAATCCTGATGAACCCAACCAGTTAGATAGACTACAAGCATGTCTTGAAGATATAAAAACCTTGGATGACTTTAAATTTTTTGCTTCTAAATTCAGACAAGACAGAAGTTGTCGTCTTTGGACCGGAGTCTTTAAAAAAGAAACTGCTTAGTCATTCACTTAACCTGGATGGCATTAAACTGACCTCCGATAATAAAGTAAAAAGCATTGGTGTTATTTTTGACCAGGACATGTCATTTAAGTCCTATATTAAACAGGTTTCTAGGATTTCCTTCTTTCACCTCCGGAACATTGCCAAAATTAGAAATATCCTGTCCAGGAGTGACGCTGAAAAACTAGTCCATAAGTTTGTTACTTCAAGGCTGGACAATTGTAATTCTTTACTATCAGGATGTCCACAAATGCAGTTAAAAGCCTTCAGCTGATTCAAAATGCTGCAGCAAGAGTTTTGATGAAAATTAAGAAGAGAGATCATATTTCCCCTACTTTAGCTTCCCTTCATTGGCTCCCAGTTAAATCCAGAATAGAATTTAAAATTCTCCTCCTCACATATAAAGCCCTTAATGATCTAGCTCCATCATACATCAGAGATCTGATTGTTCCATATGTTCCTGTCACGATGTGGTTTTGGGTCGGACCAAAGTGCAGACAAGAGCTCGGAAAAATCATCTTTATAATTCCAGAGTTTATTATATGGTCAGGAACAAAGCAAAAACACTGCAGGCATGAACCAGAGTCAAAATACAAAACTCACAAAAACCACTGCAGGTTCTCCAGGGCAAGGTGTGGCAAAGATTTCCAGGCAAGGAAAAACAAAACAAGGCATAATCATGGTCAAGAACGAGGAGTGACGAACAACAAGGAACCAGCAATGAACAATGACACCAAACCAACTAATATACTGGGGAAGACAAAGGCAGGTAATCAAGGGGAACTGGGAACAGGTGCGAAGAGGAGGCAGGGAAGCTAGAGGACACAGGTGAAATAATTACAAGGCTGACGAGGAGTGAAAGGACTAAATAAACAATAAACTGAAAACACAAACTAAGCAAAATAATAAATCAGAGGAGGGAAGGAGCAAGAATAACTATGAAGTAAAGTAAACAGAGAAACTAGAAGAAAACATAGAAAACAATAACCATTACCTAAGACTAAACAAAGAGCCCACAAGAAGAATCTAAATTACAAAATAAATAAACCAAACGTAAACCATAACTAAAGCTGGGATAAGAATAAATACTTAAACCATAAATAAAAACACATAGATATTAACTAAGAATCCAAGGATGAATAATAATAATAATCCAAACCAAGTAATAAGAAAACAGGAAACAAAGAGCGAGAGGAAGAAAACACACACACTAGGAGGCAGGAGACAGAGAACAAAACTACATCAAATAAACTGGAGGAACAAAACTGCTACGGCCAAAATAATAAGATAACTAAAAAGCAAAACACAAAGCCAAACAGAGTCCAAAATGTCAACCCTGACAGTTCCTAACAGGGCACTTCGTTCTCAGACTGCAGGTTTACTGGTGGTTCCTAGAGTCTCTAGAAGTAGAATGGGAGGCAGATCCTTTAGTTATCAGGCTCCTCTCCTGGGGAACCAGCTCCCGGTTTTGGTCCGTGAGGCGGACACCCTGTCTAACTTTAAGGCTAGGCTTAAAACTTTCCTTTTTGATAAAGCTTATAGAGTGGCTTAGTTTATCAGGGAGGGAGCCTTCCTCCCTAGCTGTTGGATGGAGTAAAGGGGAGTCAGGTTTAGCCTAAACCGGCTCAGTTATGGTTGAGGTGCAAACACACCCTCCATTTCTGCTACCTGTATTACCCCTGCTCTTTTCCAATGGTTATAATCAGTCTGACAGAGAGAGGTATCCCAATCCTTGTGGTTTTTTAGTATAACAATGACCATCAGTGGGACCCTTTGTGGGGTGCCTTGAAACAACATTGTTGAAAATAAGCGCTGTTTAACTAAATAATTTGAACTGAAACTTTCTGTGTAGTTATGCTGCTCTAGGCTTAGGCTGCTGGAGGACATAATGACCACTTTACCCTCTTCGCTACATTCTCACACTACTCTCCAATTTTGCATTATTAGCTGTTATTTCAGCTTTTAACTTTGCTCTCTCTCTTTTCTCTTCCTAGGAGCTACACCTGGCCTGACTCTGTGTCTACCCGTGACACCTTTCTGGAGAAGGGCATCGTCCAAGCTTCTGCTGGCAACAACTTAATGCTCACCCTTTACCAAGGATCCACATGGCCCTGTCTTTTAGTGTTTAACCCTTTCTCTCTCTTAGACATGGCAATTGACTGAGCTTTTACTGTAACTAATTATATGTGCTCTCTTTCAGACTTGAAAACGGGCTCAGAGTTTATATGTTCTTTCTTTATAGGTGAAACGACTAAAGGAGCTACCGCCATTAACATTTACTTTTCCTAACCATAGAAAGTACTCCTGGATCAATGATTCTTTGTTCTTTTTGTGTCTCTGCTCTGTTCTCTCTAACCCCCAGTCGGTCGTGGCAGATGGCGCTCACACTGAGCCTTTTGAGTGTTTCCATAACTTCATTTTTGAAATACACTAATTTTTATGAACAGAGACAAAAACGAACATAAAATGTACAATGTGAACAGTTTGAGAAAAGATAATATGTACATCAAAATAAACTATTTACAGAAGTGTAATTAAATCCCTAAGTGTGCCAGATACCTATGAGTACACATATATGTTCATAAGACCATCTTCAAACAATAAAAAGTGCAAAACACAACGAAAATGAAAGTGAAATGCGAGCAAAGTTTACTGCGAAAAAACTACAAATACTGGGAAAAAAAGACCACTCCCTGGAAAAATCACCCGGGAAATGACATCACTTCCGGTTGTTGCGGGCATTGGTGTGAAAGAAAACCATGTGATAGTTCATCCACCAATGTCATCACGCATATTCCGATGTAGGAAGTACACTTTGGTCTGGATTTTAATGTTTGTTTTTGGCGACTTTTTACTGGATTTCTGCAACAGTTTCTGGAAAATAAAAACTGTGCTCTGGGACACGTGGTGAGTAGAATATTTAAACACAAAAAAAAAGTATTGTTCTAGCTTATTTGGTCGCAATTCTACAGGCGTTTAAAAATAGAGATGCAAATGGAAGCACCGGCGCTCCCGCCGGTCATAAAGAGTTAAGACCCAGCTCGTACATTTTGAATACTTTGTCATGCACTTCGGCCTCTGCAATGCCCCTGCTGTCTTCCAAGCACTTGTTAATGATCTCCTCAGGGATTTTTTGAACATTTTTGTGTTTGTCTACCTAGACGATATTTTGAT
The DNA here is from genome assembly GCA_036173005.1 of Crenichthys baileyi. Classification (NCBI taxonomy): domain Eukaryota; kingdom Metazoa; phylum Chordata; class Actinopteri; order Cyprinodontiformes; family Goodeidae; genus Crenichthys; species Crenichthys baileyi. The sequence continues at coordinate 319,084 of JAHHUM010001249.1, forward strand.
TTATTCTAAGGACCTGAAGACTCACCAGCATCACGTTCATCTGGTGTTACAAAGACTTTTAGAGAACAAACTGTACGTGAAAGCGGAGAAATGTGAATTTCACCAGTGCTCTGTAACCTTCTTAAGTTTTATTCTAGAAGGTGGACAGCTCCGTGCAGACCCAGAGAAGGTTAAGGTTAAGGTTAAGGCTGTGCTAGAGTGGCCTGTTCCGGACTCATGGAAACAATTACAGAGGTTTTTCGGCTTCGCCAATTTCTACCGCCGCTTCATCCGGAACTACAGCCAGACGGCAGCACCTTTAACTGCACTAACTTCCACTAAAGTCCACTTCCTATGGAACTCTGCTGCGGATCAAGCCTTCTGTGTTCTTCAGGAGAAGTTTGCCCATGCACCCATCTGAAAACATCCAGATCCCTCCAGACAGTTCATTTTGGAAGTTGACGCCTCCGACACTGGGGTGGGAGCAGTACTCTCACAATGTTCCTCTGACAACGACAAACTGCAGCCATGTGGGTATTTTTCACATCGGCTGAGCCAAGCCGAGCGTAATTATGATGTGGGTGACAGGGAACTCCTTGCTATTAAGCTAGCCTTAGAGGAGTGGAGACACTGGTAAGAGGGTGCCGTTCACCGTATTGGTTGGTCTCTTTATTTTTCTCGGTTTAATCTAACCATCTCTTTCAGACCTGGGAGTAAGAACTCCAAGCCTGATGCTCTTTCCCGGCAGTTCGCACCAGATGACTCTGAGAAGCTACCTGAACCTATTGTGCCCCCTGCCTGGACCATCGGATCAGTGTCTTGGGAGATTGAGGAACTGGTCTCCTGAGCGCTAAGGACAGAGCCTGACCCTTGTAACATGCCTACCAACCGTACGTATGTCCCTGCTGCGGTAAGGTCTTGGGTTATTCAGTGGATCCACACAGCTAGGTTCTCTGCGCATCCAGGGGTAAACCGCACCATTTCCCTGATTAACAGACGTTACTGGTGGCCCTCTTTGCACCAGGACATCCGGGAATGGGTGCCGAACCCCCTGCGCCCACCCTGGACCAGTCGGGACACCCGGTTTGGACTGTTCGTCCAAAACCATCCTTGACTCGCATCGGCATGGACGGGGCTGGCAGTTTCTGGTGGATCGGGGGGGGGGGCCTGGAGTTTCGGTTGTATGTGTTTTTGTCTTTTTTTTTTTACTCCTAGTAGGCGCTAGTGCTCAGCAGTGCTGGAGACCGGTGTGTTCCATCTCGGTGATTGAGTCCTGGTGTACTTAAGCAGGAAGCAGCCAGCATCTCGTCGCTCGAGTATTAGCCTCTGTGGTAGCTGCTCAGCCAGCCTCGTATTAATTAAGTTTATGTGTACTTTGCCTTCGACAACGTTTAACTTGTTCTTTATTCTTCTTAGTGAACTGAACCGGCGACTACCTGGAAGTTACCCAGGCTGGCCCCGGTGGCTTCGTTCAAACACTAACTACGTTTTCAAGGACCTTTCAAGGATTATACCGGCGACTACCTGGAGGTTATCAAGGCTGGCCCCGGTGGCTTCGTTTCGCACTAGCCTCGCTCCTAGGATCTCCCCAGGAAGGATCTTCCACACACACCTACCCGACGCCGAACTCTGGAACTTTCCTGGCTGGCTGCTTCTGGACCCGGATTCTCCAGAGACCATTCAACCTAAGCTGTCCACCCTCCACCTCTCCGCTGACGCTTCGCCTGCACTCCAAGCTCTAACCCAAGTAACTAAGAAATCATCGGACTTACCATTGTCTCCATATTCACTTCTTCTCCAGTCCGAATCCCTCTCTTCCTGGCGGATTGCCTACTCCCTCCTAGTAAGACACATTTCACATTTAAGTTCCGGTTTCGTTTACTGTGCCACTTACCTGTCGTTTTTCCTTACAGTTGTTCCTGCACACCATACCGATCCATTCTCCTTAAATAAGCCTTTTTCAAACTTGTACCCGTTTCCTTGAGTGTGACTCTACATGTGGGTCAGAGCCATACGTAACACTTTGACAATCTGTTTCTGAAATACTCAGCCCAGCCTACCTGGCACCAACAACCATGTCAAATTCATTTAATTTCCATTTCTTTTTCATTCTGATGCTCAGTTTGACCTTTAGCAAGTCATCCTCACCACACCCAGATGCCTTACTGCATTGATACCCAATAAAGTGGCTGGTAAGTGTATATTCAGTCATTTTCTACCATTTCTTCTGTAGTGGGTCACGGGGAAGCTGATGCCTATCTCCAGCAGTGAATGGGCGGGAGGGGGGGTACGCCCTGGATAGGTCGCCAGTCCATCGCAGGGCAACACAGAGACATACAGGACAAACAACTATGCACACACTCATTCACACCTAAAGGCAATTTAGAGAAACCAATTCACCTAACAGTCATGTTTTTGGACTGTGGGAGGACGCCAGAGTACACGGAGAGAACCCATGCATGCATGGGCAGAACATGCAAACTCCATGCAGAAAGACACAGGGGTCCGGGAGTCGAACACAGGACCTTCTTGCTGCAAGACAACAATGCTACTAACTGCGCCACCGTGCAGCCTGTAAGTGTACAGTATCATCATTAAAAAAAACCTGTTGATAAATCAGAATACAATAGCTGTGTGACACTTTGATGAGCTTCTGGTGTGTCTTGAGGTGTCTTTGGTGAGTGTGAGTGCCGCTCTCTTAGACCACCACTGGGATGGATAGCTGACAAGTGAAATGGTGCTACATCCATCTCCCCACTGGTCTACTCTGTTTCCTATTTCCCTCTTTCCCCCCTCACCCTCAGCCTGTTCTCTCAGCTGCGTGACAGATAATTGATACATTATCAGACGATGACCTTGAGTCTCAGGCAAGCCCCTGCCAATTAAAACCTGTGACATTTCCTTGTCAACTCGCTGTAATGGAAATTCATGTGCTCCACTTCGTAAGAGCATACCATGGAACCATACACATCATGCAAAGATGTATAGAGGCATGTCCCCAGGAGGCAAGCATGTGAAAATAAACACTTACCAAAAATCAATCCATACTTGCCAAGTCTTTATGAGTCAATGAAAGATAGTAGAAGGAGAGGTCAGTTTAAGTGCGTCTGTCATTAACCTTGAACGGCAGTAGAAGGGTATCTAACTAACTTCCTAAGTCATTTAATCACAAGGAGATAGAGCGAGGGGTCTTTGAAGATGGGGAAAGATGGAGCGAGATATACGTATAGAGACAAAGACAGAGGATGGCACACAGAGACGGATTGAAACAGGGTTAAGATTCAGATCGACGGTGAGAGAAGAGGGCAGAGTGGAGGCGATGGAAGAAATTAAACAGATAGCAGGGGAAGAGTGGGTGAGTGGAAGTTTTAGCAAATGTCAGAACTATTTTCTGAGTTGTGTTGCTTAGTCACTGGGAAACGGAGGAAATAATAGGAACTGGAAGACAGGAAGGAGGAAAGGAAGACCTCCCTTTTTCATTGGAGGAAAGGAGCAAAAAAGAAGCATAAATTAGTTGTTTTAAAAAGACAGCCATCATTCTGTTTGCTTACCATAACTTTATACTTGAAGGTACAGCGGAAATGAAGGCTAAATACTGTTTACTGCCAGGTTTTCCAACTCCCTGTGGGCGATGAAGGCACTCAGAGGCCTGATGGGATTCATAATCTTTCCTCCTTTTTCTGGGACTTAGCCTGAGGTTTAGCCTGAAGGTCTCCCACAAGTGGGACATGTACAGAAAACTAGCGAACAGACCTACTTTTAGATGTTCTGGTGAGATAACAGATCCAACCTGACCTGATGGTTGAGTTTTCCAAACAACCCTTAAAGACAACATCTGAGAGCTATAGCATGCAACAGTCAGCTTTAGCATGTCGAAAAATGACAGGTAAAGTGAGTAATATCAGTCATCTTGTGAAGCTTGTGACCAACTTAAACATTTCTGAGGATCCTTTGGTCATGGAGGAGGTTATTTCCTTCCTTTGCCAGTTCATACTTTTGCACTTTATGTGTACCAAAAGGAGTCGCTTGCAATAGGAGTTTTCGTTCTAATCCTGAATCAATTTGTACCTACCTAGAGAATGTTTTGTACCTGCTTTGAAAACAATACTTTAACGTACAGTGCAATAAAAGTATTTGTCCTCTTGCAGATTACCTCTGTCATTGCTTTTTTGTCACATTTAAATGTTTCATATTATCAGACAAATTTTAATATCACACAAACATAGCCTGAACAAATATAAGGTGCAGCTTTCATATAATAATTTTCTTTTTTAAGGGATAAAAACTACCCAAACCAACTTTGTGCTATGTCAAGGGGTAATTCCCCACCTTAATCCCCCCTAAATAACTGGTTGTGCCAATCTTGGCCCAACAACTGCCATCAAACATTTGCCATAACTGACAATGAGTGTTTTACATCACTGTGGAGGAATTTTGGCCTACTCTTCTTTGCAGAATTGTTTTCATTCTGTCCCTTTGGAGGGTTTTAGAGCATGAACAGGCTGTTTAATGGCATTCTATAGCATCTCAATTGGCTTTAAATCCGGACTGTTATAATGCCACTCCAGAAAATGTGAACCCTCAAGTACCCTGTAGTGGGTATAAGAAGGAAATAAGGAAATAGTGTGTCTCATTTAATCTCAGTATAAATCTGGCTGTTCTGTAAAAGTCTAAGACAACTGTTATAGAACATTAGTGGACAAAGAGCATCAAGAAGACCAAAGGACACATGGGACAGGACAGGGATAAAGCTGAACAGAAGTTTAAAACAGGTCTACGTTATAAAAGATTGTCCCAAGCTTTAAACACAGAGCACTCATAAGCCATTATCTGAAAATGGAGAGCCCATAGCATAACAGCAAACCAAGATAACAAGAGGTTGATGGTTACTGTGGAGGAGCTGCAGACCTCGACACTTAGGAGGGAGGCTCTGTTGACAGGAAAACTAATATTTATGCACTTCAAAAATCTGACCTTTATGGAAGTGCGGCTTAAAGAAAGCCATTGTTAAACAAAATAAAACAGAAAAAGGAAGGTGTTCTTGCCAGAAAGTTTTGGCCCACAGGCAATAATGTGAGGTGACATTGCACATCAACCTGAACATGGTGGTAGCAGCCTCATGATGTGGTGATGATTTTCTTCAACGGGGACAATGAAGCTGATCAGAGTTGCAGGAAAGATGGATGGAGCTAAATTACAGGACAATCCCAGAAGAAAAATGATTATTAGGCTGCAAAAGACTTGAAACTGAGGCAGCTATTAACCTTCCTACAGGGCAACAAAGTCCAAGGTTTAGATCAGAGCACATTTACAAGTTACATTTGTCCAGTAAAAAGTCAAATCTATATCCAGTTTGATAACTTGTGGAAAGACATGAATATGTATGTTCAAAAATGATCTTTATCCAATCCAATTGAGCTTGAGTAATTCTTCATTGCTTAGAAGATTGTGCAAAGATTTCAGTTTCTAGATGTGCAAAGCTGGTAGAGACATAACCCAAAAGTCTGCATAATTGCAGTAGAACATGGTTCCACAAAGTACTGATGCCACACTTTCATATTTCTATTCTTAAAAGATTTTGAAACCTAGGTCTCAATTTTCTTAGAATTATGTGCAACTTTCTGCTAATCTATCACATAATATCCCAATAAAATACCTTAATGTCTGGAGTCATAACAGGAATAAATGTGGAAAGTACAAGGGGAATTAATACTTTTCCAAAGCACTATATATGATTTGAAAGTATAAAAATATAGAAAGGGTGGGAAGTCACTAATGTCTGTGATAGAGAAGATATTACATAGAAAAGAAGCATCTGTAATGATTTTCAGTCTCAGCAGTAGTTCGGATCATTGGTTCCTGTGTATTTATGCAGTATTGGTGGCCCACAAAAGATGAATGAAGGAATAAAAGATTTTTATGGTGAATCGTGGCTGGAAAACTGTCTTCGTGTCTGATCTGTGAGCCCTCCCATAATATATTCTAAACTCTGCAAACCTGTTGCCATTGTGCTGAAACTTCTGCTGAAGACAAATTAGCATTTAAATGAAGCAAGTTATTTTCCTTTTACGCCTGCTCTAAATTTTGAACGCAGTGGCTTTGATTGAGATGAGAGGAGGCAGACTGGTGTTTTTTGGTGTTTTAGTGTTATTGACTGAGAAAAGGTTGAGTGAACATGCTTGGCCTTTTCCAGCAACACCCCTGCATCAAACTCTCTGAGTTACACCCATTCAAAGATGAGATATGCAGTTCAGTAGCCTACAACCAGAACGACCAATGTTTGGCGTCAAGCAGCTTGACTGATGCAAGCTGTCTTGCCTAAAGGACCACTTCAGTGATTTTAAACCTTATCTCTACAGTGTGCGTGTCAAAGAGAGATACGTTAATGCTCTTTTTTCTTGGCAGGACCGCTGTATCTTCCAGCAAGACTCTGTTCATCTCGCTGCATCCGCAACAGGATGACGCAGGATGCAAGGAAGGAAAGCATCGTTCTTCTAAAAGTTTTACTTTTATCTTGTGGAACAAGATGTCAATATATAACTCTTACAATTAAGATAGGTTAAGATAGGGCTTTACAAGTTTAGAGTAGGCATTAGGCAATTCTTCAAAGCGTTATTTGAGGTTTTGACATTAAAAGGAGTTCCTGTCACTTCTGTAACCTGTAAACAATGAAACTCATTCCTTCAGTTATTTACGCCGTCGTCGTGACGCAGCACTGACCTCAAAGGCATGTCTGAGTGAAGAAATAGCAAACAAATAGAAACCTGTATATTAATTCATAATTCAGTTTATTTATATAGTGCCAATTCACAACACATGCCGTCTCAAGGCACTTCATAAAGGGTTTGGAATGGTATAGGGTTGTTGGGGAGGTTAGATTAAACTACTGAGTGTTAGAGTTTGGCCATTTTAGATTGGGTAAACAGAAGGATGTAGGGGTAATAAGTAAAATAATACACTGATAAAGTGTGTCCATGTAGAGCCCACTGGTGGCCATTGTTAGACTAAAAATCACAAGGGTTGGGGGTACCTCTCTGTCAGATTGATTATAACCGTTGCAAAGAGAAGGGGTCGCACAGGTAGCAGAAATTGACGGTGTGTCTTCACCTCAACCATAATTGAGCCGGTTTAGGCTAAACCTGGCTCCCACTTACTCCATCCAACAGGGAGGGAGGAAGGCAGAGATAAAAATAACTGGAGAGTGTTGTTTCCTTTGGCATTGTGTGAAAGGTGTGTTACTTTAAAATGAGCTAAGTCAGTTCAATCGAATCATATAAATTTCAAGTCAGGCACATGCATTCCAATTAATCCTAACCATTGAACAGTAAAGTCAGATTCAGTTATTTATTCAAATTGGATAAAAAAGTGTTTCTATCTAAGGAAACCCAGCAGATTCCATCCAGTCAGTGACTTGTAGCAGTAACTCCTCCTGGATGAGCATGTAGAGACAGTGGACGGTCACTGGCGTTGACTTTGCAGAAATGCATGTAACGACAGTGGAGAGGAAAAACTCCCTTTTAACAGGAAGAAACCTCCAGCAGAACCAGGCTCAGTGTGACTGGCCATCTAGCATGACCGACTGGGGGTTTGAGAGAACAGAGCAGAGACGGAAAAAGAACACAGAAGCACTGATCTAGGAGTACTTTCTATGTGAAGGAAAAATAAATGTTAATGGATTTAGGTCCTTTAGTCGTTTCATCTAGGAAGAAAGAACAAATAAACTCTGAGCCAGTTTTCAAGGTTAGAGTCTGAAGAGAGCACATAGAGTTAGTCACAGTAAAAGCTCAGTAGGAGAGAGACAGGGTTAAACACTGAAAGACAGGGCCAAGTGTATCATCAGTAGAAGGTGAGCATTAAGTTGTTGCCAGCAGAAGCTCGGATGATGCACCCCTCCATGAAGGTGTCACAGGTAGACACAGAGTCAGGCCAGGTGTAGCTTCTAGGAAGAGAAAAGAGAGAGAATATAAAGTTAAAAGGTCAAATAACAGCAAATAATGCAAAATTGGAGAGTAGTATGAGAATGTAGCGAAGAGTGTGAAAGTGGTCCTTATGTCCCCCAGCAGCCTAAACCTATAGCAGCATAAATACAGAGATAGCTCAGGATAACCTAAGCCACTCTAACTATCAGCTTTATCAAAAAGGAAAGTTTTAAGCCTAGCCTTAAAAGTAGACAGGGTGTCCGCCTCATGGACTAAAACTGGGAGCTGGTTCCACAGGAGAGGAGCCTGATAACTAAAGGATCTGCCTCCCATTCTACTTCTAGAGACTCTAGGAACCACCAGTAAACCTGCAGTCTGAGAACGAAGTGCTCTGTTAGGAACAATCAGATCTTCTGAATTTAACAGGGAGCCAATGAAGGGAAGCTAAAATAGGAGAAATATGATCTCTCTTTTAATTTTCATCAGAACTCTTCCTGCAGCATTTTGAATCAGCTGAAGGCTTTTAACTGCATTTTGTGGACATCCTAAAAGTAAAGAATCATAATAGTCCAGCCTTGAAGTAACAAATGCATGGACTAGTTTTTCAGCGTCACTCATTGACACTGGTCATTCTCTGCAAAACACATTTTGTATTAAATAGAATACATTCTTCAAAATGTAGAAGTATAACTGGTTGATGCAGATTTATTTTACCTACCAAGCAATACACCCAGTTTCAATATTATTGTTACACAGCGTAGACCTCATTCATATGGGATATTTATACAAAAGCCCTAACCAGCTTCATTTAATGAATGAACTAATTTCATCCTTTTTAGTTGTAAAATTAATGAAAAAAAGACTCTCTATTTTGGTTTATTTGGGAGCTAAAAAAAAGCAGTGACAATTAAACCATGAGTGGTGTGCATGCTGCTGAGTTTGAGCCCAGCTCAACGAATTAATTTTCGTCTTTTTCAGTCCTGACTAAATCTGGTCTGTTTACAGTTCTAAACAATGATATTTGACGGCTTTTTGTCTTGGGCTAAATACATAACAGTTTTAGCTAGAACACCTAAGGTCCACGGGCTAAACAATGGTGAAGCTGTTGGCACTTTATTCAGAACCTTAGAAATCCCAGTGGCACACTCAAGCTTCTCCGAGATTAGCCTAGATCAGCTCCTAGGTCAGAGATGATGTATTAACCCAGGATATATAAACCTGGTGGTCTCCTTCCACTGAGTTTATATATCCTGGGTAATACATCATCTCTGACCTGGGTATACAAACTTGGTGGTCCTCTTTGACTGGGAAGTGCCTGAAAAGTTTCCAAAAGGGGTGTCCAGAAGGCATCTTAATTATATGCCTGAACCACCTCAGCCAACTCCTTTGGGTCCAGAGTACCAGTGGCTCTAATGGTAAGCCCCTGATCCTATCACTGGGACTGACTCCAGCTGCATTACAGGGGATGCACATTTCAACCCCTTGCATCTAGAATCTCATCCTTCTGTTTTTGATTAATATCTAAAAGTGAGGGTCAGGACGTAAATTGAGAACTTGACTCAGCTCTGTCCTTTTCACAGCAGACCAGATCATCTTGCTCCATTCTACCATTACTCATAAACAGATCATCAAGATCCTTGAACTCCTCAGCTTGAAAACCATGGCCTCAGACTTAGAGGAACTGACTCTGTTCCCGGCTGCTTCAAAGTCGGCTGTAACCTCTGCAGTGCACACTTAAGGTTGTGGCTTGTTGATGATGCCAACAGAATGACATTATGTGCAAAAAGCAAAGATTGTACTGAGAGGTCTTCCGAACAAGATCCTGTGAGGTCTTCCGAACAAGATCCTGTCCCTAAACACCTCAAACAGTATCTGTGACAAGGGGCAACCATCACATGGAGGAAGCTCAACTTTGTGCCAAGTATGTTTACACAGATTATGCTTAGGGTATACGAAACCCAGGTATGAGAAACTCCCACAGCACCTCTTGCTAAATACCTTAAGGAACACAGTCATAGGCCTTTTTCATGATAGACTAACCTCTTTTGTAGTCTTAATCAATGATTTATTGTTTTCTATTGAAAACAGATATTAGTATCTGAAAATGTAGCTAAAATTTTCCTCCACTTTCAAGATTTTTAAGTTGGAGTAATCCCATAAACGTGGAATGATTTTGGATCATTAGGAGTTGGATCAATGCTTCTTCTCTGGTTTGGCCAAACAATCTAAGCGGTCAATCAAGCACTGCTGTAGTGAGACATAAATATCTGTGTGGAAGACAAAGACGTGCCTGTATAAAAAAATAACTGTTTGATATAAATTACCTGATAGCAGATTCTTACTAAAGAGCTGTAATATGTCTTTGCAGTTCTGTATGTGGATAAAGTCATCTTTTTCAGTAGGAGAAGCAGCTTGACTGAAGAGAAAAAGTGTCATTGTTAATACCCCAAGGCTTGGGACTGTGAATGTGCGGGCAGGGATACATTATCTCCATTTGGGAGGTCATTTAGAAAAAGAGTGCTGTGTAACCTTCTTCCTGCCCCTGACTGAAAGGCTGTCTTTTTCTCTCCCAAGATATCTCTGCTCTGCGCCCCGGCTGTGAAACTCCATAAAGAGTGATGGATGTTGATGAAGACACACGCAGAGGTGATTATAGATCATGGAGTATCGAGGAAGGACATAGACAGACAGATGGAAACTGAGAAAGAGTCGATTGTGGGCTCAGAATTGTAAATGATAGACTTGAATCCCTTTGTATGTGGAGCAGTTATGCCACAGTGTGGTGAAAGGTGGAAGTACAACTACTAAGAATGATTTAGACATGTAGAGTGAATTTGAAAAAAGTAAACATTAGTTATAAGCGTGATGTCATAAAAAAAAATATTACACCTAAAGTGGCACAAAAGAGGCCATGTCAAACAGGTTGACAGCTGTTTCCTCTGATTGTGATGGACATTTGTCAGTCCAAAGAAAACTTGAGCACTTTATGATTTACAACTATAAGCAGCTAAATAAAATACACTATCTGAAAAGGACAGTAAGCAAGGACATACGTTTAGGGAAACCTAAAAAACATTTTTACTGCTTCTGACATGTAAAATTCTTAAACACTTAAAACCCTGAGAGAAAATTCCTCTCTCTCACCTTTTGCCCCAAACGAGGACTTAGGAAGATTTAAAAGAACCTGCCTAAGGATTACTGTCTCTTCTCTGGCTAACAAGGGACAGGAATTGCAGCAATTTAGCTAATATATGTAGCTCAGATTTCCTTAGGGAAGAGAACAGCTCAATCACTGGTATTTGGTTGGTTCAAATCTTTAATTATATCTGACAAGTAAATGTTCAGGGAATACGTTTCAAGAAGGTTATGCCCTTTTCTCAGTCATATATCTTGAAAGGTGACACTTTTTCTTTGCACACACGTCTCTAATGCTCCTGAGGTAAAGTTTCAACCAAAGACTCCCAAAAACGTTCAGTCTATTCTATTTGATCAGTTTTGCAGAGCCTGGTGATACAAATGTCCCTTTGCTTGCCTTCTTGTTCTCAGTCATGTCAACAGGTCAAAACTGCTGAAATTGTGTTTGAAAAAAGCACCTTGTGAACTATTAGCACCATGTTCTCTGCTTTAATATTCCAAATACCTGCTCCGAGACTATGGTGGGGAAAGA